>CAVMKG010000442.1:0-17229 GCA_963682025.1 Cordilura impudica
CTCGTTTTCCAGCTTTCAACAATTCCACCAGCGCAGCATGAATGGTTACATCTTTTTCTAACAGTCTTCTATTGACAGTGATCATTACAAGACATGTGCGCAAACAACTGCATTCTTTCTTTTTCTTTTCATGTATAAAAACAAAAACAAGAACTCTTACAAAAAATAAAAAAAAAAATTAATATTGCAAAACACAAAAACAAATTGTTAGTTATAAAAACTTTAAAAACAAAGGGATTAACTTGTTAACAATACAACAATTCTTAATACAGAATGAGTACTGCTGATGATGATGATGATGATGTTAATAATGAAAGTGGTTTTTATAACTGGCAAACTAAGCATGTTTCACATAAACGAACTCTATGTAAGTCTCCAATTGGAAATGTTTCCAAGAAGGCTAACATTACTGATGATCCTCCAAGTAACTCAACTGCCAATAGATTCGCCCTTCTTGATAATGATGAAGTAGAGATGCAACCAGAGAATGATACCAACAACACGACTGATGAAACCACACCACCACCAATATTTATTCCTAACGTAAATAATATTATGAATATGATTAGTGACTTAAGTACAACTATTCCTAAAAATGAGTTAAGTTATAAAACATTACGAAATGGTGAAGTCCAGTTAATGGTAAGAAGTGTAGATTCGTATAGAAAGTTAGTTTAGTGTTTAGAAAATCGTAAACCCAGTTTTCACACTTATCAAATAAGACAAGAACGTGCATACAGAATAGTAATTAAGGGAATTCGCTTTACCACACCTGTTGAAGACATAAAGGCTGAACTTGCTAAAAGGATATGAAGTCAGAAATGTATGTAATGTTAGAAGTAGTGTGTCAAAGCAACAACTATCTATGTTTTACGTTGATCTCGAACCAAAACCCAACAATAAAAAAATTTATGAAATTCGACGTTAATGAATTCGAAGTTAATGACTTGAAACAATGCTATAGATGTAAGCAATTTGGACATGCATAATCATATTGTAGAAAGCCATTCCGATGTTTCAAATGTGCCCTTGATCATCCTACCGCTGAGTGCACAATGAATAAAACCACTTCTCCTCGTTGCGTTCATTGCTTAGAAACCCATACTGCTAATTATAAAGGTTACAGAGTTTACCAACTACTTGTGAGCAGAAGTTTATCTCGTAGCGTTAATTCTCAAAATATAACACCAAGCTTTGCAAGAAATCAACAATACAATCAAAATCAATATCAGTATACAAATACTTCCAATAACAAAATATATCTTATGCAAATATTTTAAAAGGACAAAATATCAGTGAAGTTGAAAAGAATCCGTTCGAGAGAATAGAGAATATGTTAAGCAAACAAATAGAGTTAACAAACACTTTTTTAAGTGTATTGACTCGTCTTTTGGATCAATTATGCAAATAGATTTAAGAATAGCAATATGGAATGCCAACGGGCTTTCTAATCATACACAGGAAACTCACTTCACTGATAGAACTTATTTTCGAATCAAAAATTATGACTTAATATCAACTAATCATCCAGACAACAGAGCTCACGTTGGCTCTGCAATTTTAATAAAATCAAATATTAAATACGAAGTTCTAAAAGAAACAAAATATCCATTCTTACAAGCTGCTGGTATAAAATTAAAAACTGACAGTGTTGATATCTCAATATATGCTGTTTACTTTCCACCTAGACACACAGTACTCTGTCAGGATTATGAAAATTTCTTTGATGAACTGGGATACCGATTTATTGTAGGAGGAGATTACAATGCTAAGCACCTGTGGTGGGGATCACGATTGACTAATCCTAAAGGCCGAGAGCTGTACAAATGTATCAATAAAAGGAATTACAGAACTCTCTCTACTGGAAGACCAACTTATTGGCCGGCTGATCCTTCAAAAATCCCTGACTTACTCGATTTCGTTGTGTTCTCTGGAATTCCTAACAATTATTTGGATATTATTGATAGTGACGACCTTAGTTCAGATTATTCTCCCATAATAGTAAATTACAATACCACACTGGAAACAGTTGCTAAAACTGTTAAGCGTATTTCAAGTAAAACAGATATTGATTCTTTTAATTATTGGATGGACAAAAACATCCAGTTTAATATACCAATAACAAATGGGCAAGACTTAGACGACGCTGTAGAGATATATACAAATCTGATTCCTGAAGCTGCTGTCTTATCAACACCAATTTTATCATGCCAAGCTGTGTCGAACAGAGTCTTAGTTACGCTGAAATCAGGGACCTGATTCGTACCAGGAGGAGGAGTCCTATTGATAAGAGACTACTTAATCGAGCTACAAATTACCTTAAACAACGGCTTCTTGAATTGAAAAATGATAAAGTTAGTGAATACTTAAAGTCATTGGATCCATCTAAAAATAATGAACACTCTCTATGGTATGCTACAAAGTACCTTAAAAGACCAAAACAACGTAATATTTCTATAAGGGACACAAACAGTAGTTGGTGTAGATCATACAATAGTAAAGCTGATGCATTCGCATTACATTTGGAAGAACAATTTCAGCCTTTCTTGAACAATAATTCATCTGAAGATACCAATATAATGCAGTTTTTAGATTCACCTTGTCAAATAAATTGGCCGATTAAACACATAACACCAAATGAAGTTAAACATGAAATAACTAAGCTTGGAAAATCCAATGGCTATGACAAAATTGATTCAAAGTTAGCAAAATCGTTAACACAAAAAACATTGTCTTCCTTACTCTTATATAATTCCATACTAAGGTTATATCATTTCCCAACACAGTGGAAATGCGCTGAAATTATAATGATTCACAAACCAAATAAACCGGAAAATAGTTTAACGTCTTGCCGTCCCATAAGATTGCTGGCTACGTTTTCTAAACTTTTTAAAAGGATATTTTTAACTAGATTAAAACTAATTTTGGAGGTACATAATATAATCCCCGACTATCAATTTGGTTTTCGAAGCAGCCATGGCACTCCAGAGCAATGTCACCGTATTATTAAAGTTATAACTGATACTTTAGAAAATAAAAAATATTGTTCAGCAGTGTTTCTAGAAGTACAACAAGCATTTGACCGAGTATGGCACCCGGGTATTTTGTTTAAGTTAAAGACATTATTACCAGCACCTTTTTATTTAGTTTTAAAATCATACTTGCAACAACGTTCCTTTTACGTTAATGTAAATCAAGAACTTTCTGACATTCGTCAAATACGAGCAGGAGTACCACAAGGTAGTGTCCTTGGACCAACTTTGTATACTATCTTTACATCTGATATACCACTTACTGATAATGTAACTATTGCAACTTATGCTGATGACACTGCTCTAATGGCTTCGATGGATTCACCTTCAGTTGCTTCAAACCTGGTCCAAATAGAACTAGAAAAGATTCAGAACTGGTTGCAAAAATGGAAAGTACGAATAAATACAACAAAGTCTACTCATGTTACTTTTACTTTAAGAAGAGGTGATTGCCCTTCTATTATATTAAATGGAATCCCGATTCCCAAGGCTAATACAGTAAAGAACTTAGGGATGCATTTAGATAAAAGACTAACTTGGAAAGAACACAAAAAGTCAAAAGATGAATTTCATTTAAAAATCAAGATAAAACTGAAATTTTGAACCCGACAACCTCAGATATCGATGAAATTTTGTTCATAGCTAAATTTGATCAATTCAAACAAACCTTAATTTTTAGAAATGACTGTTTAGCGATTTTTTGGGCGTGGCACAGTGGGAAAGTTTTCGAAAAAACGCGAAAATGGTCGAAAAGTGCTCCATTTAAAATGCAATAACTCAGAATCGGCTGAACCGATTTCCATGATCTTGATATCATTAAAAAGATATTTTCACAGGCTTTATGACACTGTAAAAAATTTTATAACAAAAAGAATATTTTAAATAACGGAAAAACCAAAAAGATCAAGGGTTTTTTTACAGTGTATTATTTTTTTTAGAAAGGTTTGTCCTTCACCTATACCATATCCAAAAAGTAAAATGGGTTCTTTTTTAGTTTTTTTTATATAATTTTTTAAGTAGTGTCACTTCTAGTAATTGCCCTTATATTTTATATTTACAGGTAAAATAACACAGTACAACACATGATTTGCCAACTCAATTCGCTTTTATTCGCAATTGAGTAAAGGTATGAACTTCAGAAATTTACTCTACATATGCACAACATTCTTCGGAAAAACCCTCGGTCATATTTTTTATGATTCTCAGAATTAACAAAACGGAATAAACAAAGGGTTATTTAATTTTTATGATTGCGTAAGCAAAGTAATTTTTAATTATTTGGGTTTTTCAGTTGGCTACATGTATGACTTTTTTACAGAAATTCAACCCACATTTAAGGGTGGTCATTATTCGGAAAATTTAAAACTCACACATGGTGAAACAGGTATATAGCCACCGTAAAAAAATATGCACCCATTTATAAGTACCTGGCACTAAACTAGTTAACAATACACAGTATAAATAGGAGTGCATTGATCGATTTTACTCATTCAACAAGTGTCGACGAACGCGAAAATTACAAGTCCATATTTTAAAAGTGCAACGTACCGAAATTCATAATTATAAACAGTTTCGAGAAGCCAAGATATCCCATTAGAATTTTTACGCATATATTTTAAAAATTTGAGTGAATATGAATTCAAACAATAAGTACAGATGCATAAAAATAACTAATAAGTGTTGCGCTTCGCTTCGTAAAATAAGTGAGAACGAGGCTGCAAATATAATTGAGTATTTTCCAGCTGTCGCCAAAATTCATTGTAGCCGTATTTGCGAAACTTGCCGGAATACACTGAGAAAAGCGGGCAGTCGTAATGAATCCAACGTGGAGCAGAATGAAGTCTCAAATTATTTACCAATAACGCCCAGCGATGAAATTAGCGAAGAATTGAATGAACTTCCAACTTGTACCAGCCGTAATGCAAACATCGAAAGCAACGACCTCATTGAAAATATAAATGATCACATTATTCCTCATTTACCAAACCAAATGACGCCTCTTAAAAGGAAATATATCAAACGAGATGCATACAGAAATAGAAAATCAGTGCAAATTTTGGAAAATATAGCATATTCACTTGGAGCTGATCCATTATTTGATTTGTCAGTGCAACTTGAAAACGTCAAAGCCATTTACGAAGAAATTTTGCAAAACATCAAATATCAAATAGAGAACAGCTCAAATCTTTTGGAAAAGCAAAAACTTTTATCTCTCTTACCAACCAATATGAGTCACGCAAAAATTAAAGATCGTTTTGGGGATGATATATCTCACGATTGTATCAAAAAAAGTAAAGATATCCAAAGGAATAAAACGAAGTTTGCAGATATCAATCTTCTAAAAATGAGCAGACGTAGTTTACCAACCGAAACTCTAAGCACAGTCAAATTATTTTATGAAGATGATGAAATTAGCCGAATGATGCCAGGATCGCAAGATTCAATTACTATTAAACAAGGAAACTTATGTGAAAAAGTTCAAAAAAGACTTATGTTATCTTCACTACGCGAATCTTACTACGAATTTAAAAAAAAAACATCCCTTGGCCAAAGTTGGTTTTACAAAATTTACAATGTTAAGGCCAAAAACTTGGAGTTGGAAACCAGCAAAATATCTGTGTAAGCACATTGCATCAGAATATGAAATTGATGTTTGAAAAAAGTCGCTTAAAATCATTTTGTTTTGAAGGAGAATGCACATTTACCGACTACAAAGATGTTCTCAAATTCGTTGATTGTAATGGTGACATACAAAAAAGCGGCTGTGCGTTTCAATGCGTGGTCACTGCTTCAAAAATTTAAATAATCTAAAAACGCATATGCTAAAACATTTTGAAAATAACCAAACTGAAGAAATAATATACAAAAAGTGGAATACAACGATTAGATGTGTTCTGGAAACGTGTCATAAAGCCTGTGAAAGTATCTTTTTAATGATACCAAGGTCATGGAAATCGGTTCAGCCGATTTTGAGTTATTGCATTTTAAATGGAGCACTTTTCGAACATTTTCGCGTTTTTTCGAAAACTTTCCCACTGTGCCACGCCCAAAAAATCGCAAAACAGTCATTCCTAAAAATGAGGGTTTGTTTGTATTGATCAAATTTAGCTATGAACAAAATTTCATCGATATCTGAGGGGGTCGGGTTCAATGCATCTCGATTTTTACATGAAATTCATCAAAACGAAAACATCTCGACATTAAAATAAAAAAAATGATATGGCTCTTGGGCTCAAAATCTGAGTTGAGCTTAAACAATAAACTTATCCTATACAAATCAGTTCTTAAGCCAGTACGGACTTACGGGATTCAGTTATGGGGAACTGCAAGCAATACTAATATAGAAATTCTGCAACGTTTTCAGTCAAAAACGCTACGTTTTATAACCAACGATCCATGGTATGTGACAAATAAATCAATTCACAGAGATCTCAAAATGGAAACAGTTAAAGAAGAAATTAAAAAATACTCTACTAGGTATCTTGATAGACTCAGTAACCCATCCTAACCTATTAGCTATAAATCTTTTAGATGAAACTGAAGATGTACGAAGGTTGAAAAGATTACATATATTAGATTTACTGTTCAGATAATAAATCAATAATTACTAAAAATAAAAACATTGTTTATAATATTGTAGATTATTGTATTGTATATATTCATATATATTATTGTATATTGTAAAAATTAAAATTTTTAAAAAAGGAGCTATTGTACGCATTGGTGTGCAATAATATGTTAATAATTTAAAATTATCAAATTTGCTTATTGTTGTACTGAATAACAGATTGCAAATAAATATATATAAAAAAAAATATCTTTTTCTAGAGCACACCACACTTCTTCGGTTTTTCTCCTCTTAGCTCTTTCCCTTGATTCGTTAAATAATTTGGATGGTCTTCCAGGTCAAGGTTGTGGAGTAACAGGGGCTAAATAGGTCAATCTTATATATTCAGAAGAAATTGGTAAAGACAGATTACTTATACGGTCATAGCATCGTATATGTCATTACCTAATTTTCTTGGAAATCCACATTTCTTAGCTATTAAATTTTAGTCATATAACTTTCGGAAGTTACGTTTATTTCGATGATGCATACTCATATAAGAAAAAATTAATTTACTAAAATACATTTTGTGTGAAACAATCATTGTCTTTTCTTCGCTTAACATTCCTAAGAGATGACAATTTCATTTAGTTTGGTTTTCTAAAGAAAATAATGAAAAAGACAATATATATATTTTTTTCATCTTGAGAGAATTGCAGAAATAGACTTATAAATGTATTTGCTTTATAAATATTTATATTGCTATTTCTAATCAACAGTATTTTTCTTTAAAAACAAACAGAATAATATACTTATGGATATAAAAATAAAACAGTATTTGCGTGCATAGGAAAAACCGTACATGAAAAAGCTTTTACGAAATCAATAAATATAATTATATGTGATTCAAAAAGTATTTAAAGAGAACGATGTGATTTGTGCTAAAAATTCTTGAGACGCAAATTAGCGTCTTATTTCCCTGAATATAACAGTTATTGCAAAAAAGACAGTGTCTGTGTTTCAAAAAAATTATTCCGGATATGGGATCAGTGGAGCCATATGCGCTCGTAAATACGACACTTTCCGAATAGTCTCTTATATTAAAAGGCAAGGCGATTTCTTGTGACATATGCTACACTCTCAGTTACCAACCGATTTTGACAAAATATATTCAACTTGAAAGGCAGGTTAGAGATATGCACCATCTGGTACATCTTTTTACTATGTGGTTTGGGTATAATGACTTTGTGCAGCTGTTTGTAACTACCAAAAATATTTGACCTAGACCCATCTTTTATTATACCGATCGAATCACTATCTGATTCGATTTAACGATGTCCGTCCGTCCGTCTGTGTGTCCATGTAAAGCTTGTAATCAAACTGTAGGTCGCAAATATGAATATATTGTTACGAATTTCTTGTATAAAGTAACTCTCAGCTTTCATTTAATTTTAACGGTTTGTTAAAATACATATGGCTATGTTTATTCAACTGGGTATCACTATTTCACGCTTCTGAATAGTAGTAATTTATTAAGCATAGATTCAGCGTAATTCTGTTTAACTACTTCCTGTCTTTTCAAAGCCAGAAGCAAACCAGCCCATATATACAAGTTCCTTACACACGTGAAAAATTAAGTGAGCGAAAACAGCGTAAAATATTTAGATTCTCTTATAAGTGCTACATTTGCCTTAACAAAAAAAATATAAAAATTCTTTTAATAAAAAAAAGGAAGGATAAAAAGGCGGAAAAATAAAACTAAAAAAACACAAACCCTTACTGCTTCAGGTAACTGTTAAGCCTAACATTTTTTTTTATGAAGCAAACCTGACTCATTAAATTGTTTAAGAAATTAAGCTTATAAGACAATCCACCACTTGTGGATGTGTTTTGTGGCTACCCAAAGCCCTGAAAATTGCTTATACTATTCAACATAAGTTGACCTTATGTAATTGTCCCCTGATTCAGTAAAACCAATCAGGTAAATACGATCTAGCTAAATTGAATAGAATTTATTTTAATATTTTTTTGTTAAAATTATTATCAACCGTTATTTCCTACTGGGGTGCTCTTTTTTTTTGTAGTGCTCTTTTTTTGTAGTTTTTTTTCATTGATAATCGCGACTCCACTACTACTTATCAATAAAGAGAAAAGGAGAGTCAACAAGAAAAAAAAAACTTCCACACGTTAAAGATAGGAATGCCCTAACAAATTGCGGAACACATATACAATAACTTCAAATCACGGAACAACCTGTATTCGAAACGTTTTTTTTTTTAACACAGTTTTAGATAAATGCATTATATATTGTTTTTTTTTTTATTAAGAGAAATATCTTAATTTAACGTATCTCTCAATAATCCTAACACAATTTATACTAACCAGTCATTTAAAGGAATGGAAAGTAAGGTATTAATTTGGTTCAGACTTTGTTTAATTATTTTGAATTTCCATACAGCCTTAAAACCCAAAAGAGGGAAAAGAATTTATACGATTTATAGAATGGCCATTGCGTCAGTCGTCATCATCAAAGCATTGAATGTACCTTAGTTAGATCAAAGTCAAACATTGATGTCTCACTATAATGAAACCAGGTATTTAAATTAATATTTTACTTTCACCTTACTGACGGAGATATATATATATATACACCGTAAATTTTGAACATTTTAAAAATTTAGACTTTTTGCATGGAACAGAACAGCGACCCCATAATTCTGAAAGGGTATGTTGAGTAGATCATTTTTGCACGTCTGAGTATTTTTTTACAGTGGGTCAAAGTTTTCATTTTTTGGTTGAAGGGAGCATTATACTTTATGGAAAAAATGCTGTAAGTTAATGTCTGGGAGAATTCTTATGGTCAGAATTGTATTGTGGAATTGTATTAGGATTATTTTTGTGGAAGATCTTAACCCTCTAACTGGTCTCTTTATGGGTCAATTTGACCCTTTTTTCGAGGAAATCAAAAAATATCCTTTAAAAAAGGACATCTAAGGATTAAGATATTCTACGAAAATGTTTGCCGAAAAATTTCAGTGGGGGTCACCAAAGACACCATTGTTGTAAATAAAGCTCTTTATGCTTAATTAGTAAAATTATACACCAACATATACAAAACAGGTAAAAACGGCGTCAAGTTCGGCCGGGCCAAACACTGAGTTCTCGCGTCTAGTCAGCTGTGACTTACAAATCGAGTGTGATATTTATTAAAATTAATAAAAAAAAATAAAAGAAAAAATTCAAGCATAATTGAGCTACTAAGCAGTACATATCGGGTGTGATTTTTACTAAAATTAATATAAAAAAAAAAATTAGAGCTTAAATAAGCATGGCGGATTCTGTTTGCAAATTAAGAGATTGGTTTTGTTTTATTTGAGGACATTTTGCGCACCATCAAAGCAGAAGAAAGATATTGCCTTTAATTGAAGAACCATATTTTCTTTTCTTTGGAGTACGATTTTTATCTGAAGCTTGGATACCAAAAACCGTATGTAGTACTTGCGAAAGTGGTCTTTTGACCTGGTACATAGGCGGTACTAAGGCGCTGCCATTTTCTGCGCCTATTACATGGATTGAACCTGAAGATCACAAATCAGATACATGCTATTTCTGCGTAAATTACGAATTTGGTAGAAGCCAAAGGCACTACGCGACAATGACATACGAAGCAACAAATAATGTCATTTTACCAGAAGTGCGCTGTGAAGGTGTTCCGGTGCCTCAACCGCCTACACATACGTTTTCGGCCAATATGACAGTCGCCAATACAGAAATAACAGCGGCGGTTGAAAACATATCAGATATAAGTTACTTGCCTCTTGATGGTTTAAACATATGTCCTAATTTGATAGACCAAGCTTATTTTGATGATCTTGTAAAAGATTTAGGACTAACAAAAGAGAAAGCTGAAATATTATGTTCCAGATTGAAAAACAGGAATTTGATAAAAGCCGATGTAAAAGTTACATTTCCAAGAAAAAGACACGCCGACCTGGAAAGTTATTTTAAGAAATCAGAAGAACTTGTATACTGTTGCAGTATTGAAGAGGTTCTAAAATATCTAAAGCTTCCACTGGACTCTTCCGCTTGGCGACTATTTATAGATAGTTCAAAACACAGCTTAAAAGCAGTTTTGCTGCACAATGGAAATCAGCATCCATCAATACCGGTTGGGTATTCCACAAAAAAGGAGGAAACATACGCAAATATTTCAAATCTCTTAAATAAAATTGAATACTATAAATATAAATGGGAAGTATGCGCATACTTCAAAATGATTGCAGTATTGACTGGAATGCAAACAGGAAACACAAAATATATGTGCTTTCTTTGTAAATGGGATTAACGTGCTACCAGCAGCCATTATCATATTAAATATTTCGAAGAACGTAAAGAAAATATTATTGGTGACTTAAATGTAATCCATGAATCCCTTGTCCCAAAAGATAAGGTCATACTTCCACCGCTGCATATTAAGTTGGGCGTGGTGAAAAATTTTTTTAAAAGCTTAAATACACAAGGAAATGCTTTCAAACGCATTCAAGCAATTTTCCCCACATTATCTGCAGCAAAATTAAAAGAAGGTAACATACGGTTTTAAGAAATAATCTATTTCATTCAATGTAAATTAACTTTTCTAGGAATGCTCGTTGGTCCCGATATAAGAAAATTATTACAAGATGAAGAATTTTATGGTCATCTGTCGGATATGCAAAAGACAGCATTGGACTTTGTGCAGCTGGTTATATCAGAATTCCTTGGAAACTCAAAAGCACAAAACTATGCAGAAAATATTGAAAGCATGCTAATCGGTTTTAACAATATTGGCGTTAAGATGTAACTAAAGCTGCATTTTCTGGACTCTCATCTCAATTTTTTTTTAAAGAAAACCTTGGAACGGTTACAGATAAACACGGTGAAAGGTCTCATCAGGATATAAAGGTATTGGAAGAAAGATTCAAAGGGAAATCCCAAAGTGTAATGCTTGTTGAATACGTATGGGGCTTGTACAGAAATCTTGACCCATCGGAACATTCACGTCAAGCTAAATACAGGAAAGCATATTAAGGTCAATCTTTAATCTATTGTCATACTACTGCTATTTCCCAATTCCCTTTCGCTCGAAAATTTGAAGCAAAAAATAAATAAACTATTATTAAAACAAAATTATAATTTTTTTATAGAAGTTGGCGTGTAATTTTGCCAATTAATCGTAAAGAGCTTTATTTACAACAATGATGTCTTTGGTGACCCCCACTGAAATTTTTCGGCAAACATTTTCGTAGAATATTTTAATCCTTAAATGTCCTTTTTTGAAGGATATTTTTTGATTCTCTCCAAAAAAGGGTCAAATTGACTCATAAAGAGACCAGTTAGAGGGTTAAGATCTTCCACAAAAATAATCCTCATATAATTCCACAATACAACTCTCACCGTAAGAATTCTCTCAGACATTAACTTACAGCATTTTTTTCATAAAGTATAATGTTCCCTTCGACCAAAAAATGAAAATTTTGACCCACTGTAAAAAAAATACTCAGACGTGCTGGACCATAAGTTTGTTCTACAGAAATGATCTACTCAACATACCCTTTCAGAATTATAGGGTCGCTATTCTGTTCCAAAAATGCTGTTGGACAGTGTATTTTAATCGATAAACAGACAAATTTCATATTTTTTTTTTCTAAAATCAACTAAATTGTTTTGTCATATATGACATATAACGGGTGATTTTTTTGAGGATAGGATTTTCATGCATTAGTATTTGACAGATCACGTGGGATTTCAGACATGGTGTCAAAGAGAAAGATGCTCAGTATGCTTTGACATTTCATCATGAATAGACTTACTAACGAGCAACGCTTGCAAATCATTGAATTTTATTACCAAAATCAGTGTTCGGTTCGAAATGTGTTTCGCGCTTTACGTCCGATTTATGGTCTGCATAATCGACCAAGTGAGCAAACAATTAATGCGATTGTGACCAAGTTTCGCACTCAGTTTACTTTATTGGACATTAAACCAACCACACGAATGCGTACAGTGCGTACAGAAGAGAATATTGCGTCTGTTTCTGAGAGTGTTACTGAAGACCGTGAAATGTCGATTCGTCGCCGTTCGCAGCAATTGGGTTTGTGTTATTCGACCACATGGAAGATTTTACGCAAAGATCTTGGTGTAAAACCGTATAAAACACAGCTCGTGCAAGAACTGAAGCCGAACGATCTGCCACAACGTCTAATTTTCAGTGAATGGGCCCTAGAAAAGTTGGCAGAAAATCCGCTTTTTTATCGACAAATCTTGTTCAGCGATGAGGCTCATTTCTGGTTGAATGGCTTCGTAAATAAGCAAAATTGCCGTATTTGGAGTGAAGAGCAACCAGAAGCCGTTCAAGAACTGCCCATGCATCCCGAAAAATGCACTGTTTGGTGTGGTTTGTACGCTGGTGGAATCATTGGACCGTATTTTTTCAAAGATGCTGTTGGACGCAACGTTACGGTGAATGGCGATCTCTATCGTTCGATGCTAACAAACTTTTTGTTGCCAAAAATGGAAGAACTGAACTTGGTTGACATGTGGTTTCAACAAGATGGCGCTACATGCCACACAGCTCGCGATTCTATGGCCATTTTGAGGGAAAACTTCGGAGAACAATTCATCTCAAGAAATGGACCGGTAAGTTGGCCACCAAAATCATGCGATTTGACGCCTTTAGACTATTTTTTGTGGGGCTACGTCAAGTCTAAAGTCTACAGAAATAAGCCAGCAACTATTCCAGCTTTGGAAGACAACATTTCCGAAGAAATTCGGGCTATTCCGGCCGAAATGCTCGAAAAAGTTGCCCAAAATTGGACTTTCCGAATGGACCACCTAAGACGCAGCCGCGGTCAACATTTAAATGAAATTATCTTCAAAAAGTAAATGTCATGGACCAATCTAACGTTTCAAATAAAGAACCGATGAGATTTTGCAAATTTTATGCGTTTTTTTTTAAAAAAAAGTTATCAAGCTCTTAAAAAATCACCCGTTATATATTCCAATTATAAGATCACATTTTCGTATTTTTTCTTTTAATTCAGTTTTTTTTCTATAATCATACAATGTACATTTAATTGAAAATTAAAATGAATTGCAAAACAAAACAAATAAAGGGAATGCAAAATAATTATAAATCATGAGCAGATAGTGCTACGACTTCATTTAAAGGGGCAATGTCAGAAATTGAAGGGTGTTCAAATTGCCGTTGGCGTGCTACATAAAAGTAGTGATCGGGTAGGGAGAATTGCACCCAGAGAGTGAAACATCTTCTCTCATCCTAGTTTTGATAATATGTTAATTAAAATAGCTCTTAGGCACATAATTCTATGGCATAAAATAAAAACAAACATATGTTAGCACGTATCCATAGAGGGTACTGAACAATGCCTTGACCGTCTGAGCTGGTCGTTTCTGCCTTTTTATGCCGACGTACTTTTTTTTGGATAGGTTGTTTTCAACCAAGCGTGCTACAATATTTTGATGAAATTTGGGGCGTAAGCTTTTATCGACTATAGGATGAACATCATTGGAACTGGTGAGAATCGGTTCAATTTGAGACCTAGCCCCCATGCAAATGACCCCTATGAAATCAACATAAATTGCCATAAGATCCAAATTATCATATAAATCTTAGTCAAATTGGGTTTGTATGTATTTATTACATCCATTAATCAGTAGGCCAAAAATGATACATATGGGACAACTCTTAGTCATAGGCCCCATATAGAGCTGTTTCCCGATCTTCACCTAAATCTATCAAAAAACAAAAATATTGCACTGATTCTTCTCAAATTTTGTTTGTATATATTTTTGCAAAATACAAGAGACTTTACCAAACATGGTCAGGATGGGCCCATTTTTGGGCCCAGTCCCCATATAGATATATCATCCGATATGAACTTTTTCATATCTGCAGCCAAAAAAATTAACAAAAATACAACTCAAATTTGATTTATGCTTATTTTCTATGTCCAGTTAGTTGGGCCTGAGAAATAGGGTCTCTAAACGCATGGTATAGGGTATCGTATAGTCGGTCTAGACCGACTATAATTTTCTTACTTGTTTTTGTTTGGGTAATGTGTCTAATGTAAAATTCCACCATGTTACATGGGATCTTAAAAAGTTTCCATTAGTTTCGGGAATACTAATGTTTGCTGCTGACCTGATGCATTTAACTAAGAACGCAGCCTTTTGCCCCCCAACCTCCAAGAGGCTTAACCTACAGTTAAAGGAAAATTAATGCCAAATGCTGATGTCATCTGCGAAAGAGTATATGTATAGAATTGAAAGTTTGACCAAGAGGGTCGTACAGAAAGATAAGGAAAAGAGAAGGAGAAAGAGCGGAACATTGGGGTACCCCTGAATTAAGCTGAAACTCTTTGGATAAAACGCCTGAGAAAACTCGATGTAAATCGAGAGAAGTCATTACCGACCCCAGATGCAATAACTTTTGATATCAATACATCGTGCCACACACGATCGAATGCGTTGGAAATATCCAGAGCAACCACATTACTTTCGCCAAAATTGCGAATGGATCGACTCCAGCGCTCAGAAAGTAGAGCTAACAGGTCTACCGTGGAACGATTTCAACGGAATCCATACTGTCGATCATAAAGAAGTGAGTTGGATGCTAGGTAGTTCACAAGATGGAAATTGATCATGCTCTCCATCACTTTTGAGAGCGCAGAGCAAATTGCAATTAGACGCTAATTTTCAGGGTTATTAGCCGTACCCATTTTAGGGAATTGTTGGATATTAGCAACTTTCCAGCAAGAAGGAAAGACTCCCTCACAGTACGAAAGGCTGAAAATGTTGGCCAATGGACAGGCTAGTGTCAAAGAGCACTGCTTCAGCACCAGTCCTGGTATGCCATCTGGTCCCGAAGACTTCCATATACGAAATATGTTATGCTCAATATTGCAACAAAAATGCTACGAAAATGGAAACACTAATCAACATAGCACAAAGACGCTTTACGTTTTGTCTGGTGATGACCGCATTTCATATCCAATGTTAAAAAATTTAAGTTATTATATCCAGTGTTTATTCTAAAGCCTGGAAAACTACAGTTGTTATCCCAATTCCAAAGCCATATAAAGACCATCATACAGTAACTAAATTTAGACAAATATCTCTATTACCTTGTATAGGCAAAACCCTAGAAAAAATATCCCTAGGCGGCTTCTGTGCTTCATAAAAGCTATCAACTTTATCACCTAACCAAGTCGCGTTTATGAAAAAACAAGGTACCGACGATGTCCTACTCTACACTCTTAAATGAGTGCGTTGTCTCCAGATGGCAAAATAGGTGGGACCGTAGTGACCACGGACGTCTTACATATGCCTTCATTTGCGATGTACGTTCATGGTGGAACGTCCAGATTTTGGTTTTAGCCTGAGTATGGGCTTTTTTTTGCGGGGCACTGGTTTATTTTAACGCACATCTGCATAGGAGAGCCTTGGTAATACGTCGGAATGTGGCTGTGCACCTTTTACCGAGGACTGGTTTTATGTCTTGTGCTGTGCATATGCACGTTTTACTCGTACATACGAGACCTAAATCCTCTAGGTGTCGTATTAAGGGACGATGGTTGTGATGTCAGTAGTGTACCTGCGAACGATGAGAGAATGAGTCGTATGAATGTGTTTGCATGTAAGGTCGTCAGAACAAGGCGTTTCAGAACGGTTTGATCGCACACGCATATTTGCATCCACAGGATATAAGCATGCGTGTCTACTCAAGACCGTCGAGAATGGTTTGGTAGTGTACCCACACACTCACATAGTGCATAGCTGTTTGTGGCTAAACTGGTAGTAGCGTTACTGCGAAGTCTGACCGGAGGCTTAATATAATTCAGAAATCCCTTGAATTACAGATTCCTGCTGACTTTTTGAATACGGCCTTTAAGTGGCAGTATTGTGGTGATTGTTGTTTGTGTGGAGTTGCATTCAACCGTGACCTTAGAATAACAGAGGTGTGTTAGGTAGGCCTCGACTCCCCACCAAGGAGTGGGATTTGTTGCCCAAATGCAAAAATATTGAATTTTTACCCGAGTATAGTCTTCTTACAACGGGGCAATGGTCGGCACATATTCTGATCCAGAGAGGTTATGTCAATGAGATAGGTACTCACGTAAAATACAAGAGACTTCTACCTTCAACAAAACATATCAAAAGGTTTATCTAGCAGAAATCACCTCAGCATTCTATCCACCGATTTTGAAAGGCCTTTTACCGCATTGGTATCCATGTGATCTGGCAACAGCTAGCCAGTTGGAACATAGGGAGAAATATATATTATATTATAAAGAGCTTCTTGAGTAACCGGAAAATAAAAGTTTCAGTCAACGGCAAACTTTCAAAAACATTGCCTCTTAATAATGGCAAACCCCAAGGATCGCCATTACCTGTCGCATTATTCATAATTACTTTTAATCAATTCCGTAAAATTATATGCACTTAAAATCACATTGAATGAGCAATTTATGGTGATGATACTGTTATTTTTACAAAACTTCAGGATAACAACAAAATCAGGGAAATTTTTTCAAACGCCTTGAAAAGCTTTCGATTGAAAAATGCAGTCTTTTACATATCTGCATAAAAATG
>CAVMKG010000444.1:5000-20000 GCA_963682025.1 Cordilura impudica
TCATTGTTCCAATTGGTTTGTTGTGACAGGGCGTTTATGAAAGATGCAGAGTTATTTCCAAAGTTTGTTGTGGTTGCAGTATTTGGTATTAAATTGGTTATGTTATTTGGTAATATTTGTTGGTTGTTACTACTTTTTTTAGTTAGTGTTTTAAGCAGTTGATTCTGGGATTTCTGAAGAATATTGCAATATGTGGAACTTCCCCAAGCTGTAATTCCGTGCCGTAGATGGGACTCTACTAGTGAAAAATATGCTTGTCGGAGCACCATATAACTAGAACAGTAGCTAAGATGGTTAAGCATATAGGCAGCTGATCTCAACTTTTTGCGGAGTTCGTCTATATGAACATTCCATTTAAAGTTCTGATCCACGTAAACGCCAAGATATTTATAGGTGTCAACAAGTTCCAACATAGTGGAGCATTTATCATATTGGTAATTTATATCTGAAAGTTTATTTCTGTGGAGACATGTCGTGCTGTGAAATTTTATTTTTATATTTTTATACTTGAAATGGGGTGGCTTAATATGCATGATTTTTGTCTTTGACGAGTTAATTATCAATCCATGATCATGACACCATCGTATTGCTGTATCTAGTTCCCCTTGCATAATATGTTCAGCTACCTCTATGTCCTTGTGAGCAACAATTATAGCTGTATCGTCAGCATATGCGTATACCTTGCTCATTGTGAGTGCGTTGATCAGTTCATTTGTGTATATTATATAAAGAATTGGACCAAGCTTTGAGCCCTGAGGTACTCCATACTCAGTGTCCATTTCCTCACTCAGATTGTTGGATATTTTGACATAAAATTTCCTTAATGAAAGATAACTTCTAAACCAATTCAAGCAGTTGCCTCTTATTCCAATGTTTTCTAACATTATTAAAAGTTTATCATGCCTCAGCGTGTCAAAAGCCTTGCTGAAATCTATAAACATAGTTAAGCAATGAATATTTTTACTAAGCTTCACATTAATAAAATTTGAAAAGTTGCCAAGTAGTTTGTTGATATTTCTTCCTTTTTGAAACCCAAATTGATTAGCATTTAACACCTTATATTTATTCAGAAACTCGGTTATTCTTCTACATACTATTTCTTCCATAATTTTTTCAATTACCGATAAAATTGAAATAGGTCGATAATTATTAAAATCTGATTTTTTACCATTCTTATAAATTGGACGAATGAAGGATTTTTTCAACATATCTGGTACAGTCGATGAGTTTATTATCGTATTTATTAGATTAGTAATGACAGGAGTCATCACATTGGCATTGTTCTTCAAGTCAACCGGTCGAATTCCATCAAAACCAGCACTCTTTCTTATATTTAAATTACTTATTATATTAAAAATTTCCTCATTATTTGTATCTGATAGGTATAGTGAGTTTTGTAGCACAAGTGAAGTTTGATTAATTGTTTTTATTTCACAGTTGTGTATTATATTTTTAACATTTGTTTTGAAATTATTTGCGAAACTATCGCATATTTCTTTTAAATTCATATTTTGGAAATTGCGTAGGATTAATTCATCTATGTTTTGGGATTTTTTACCGATTATTTCATTTATTGTTTGCCATGTAGCACGTATGTTGTTTCTATTTTCAAAAAACTTATTTTTATAATAGCAATTTTTAGCATAAGTGAGTTTCCTATTTAAAACATTTCTATATTTTTTATACTCAGTTTCATTTAATTTATTATTTCGATTTAAAAGCCATTTTTTATAAAGTTTATCCCTATTTTTACAACATTTTATTAAATTTTCAGTCATCCACGGATTTGGAGTTTTATTTATTTTATTTTTTATCGTTACTGTTGAATTTGTGTATATATTGTTAAATTTTTCGTATATTGATTTAAACATCTCATTTAGATTTGAATGATTTACCACCTCGTTCCAGTTTGTTACACATATCTGTTGGTTAACTTTAAATTTACATATTTTTGTATTTTCAACATCGTTTATCGCTGGGTTATTCATATCTTCATTGTCTAAGAGAAGGTCACTTTCATTATTTAATCCAGAATAAAAGAGAGTGAAATGATCGGAGATGTTAGTTTGGATTACAGATGCATATGAATGTGCGTTCGTAGCTTTATTCTTAACAATGAGATGGTCTATACATGTTCGAGTTATATTTTGTATTGATGTGGTTTGTGCTTCTCTTGTACATCTATTTATGAGTGACTGCATACCATTAGCTGCTAACATATCAAGGTAGGCAGTTGATTGTGTGTTTTCCTTTAATATATCGATATTGATATCCCCAACCAGTATAACATGTTGCTTTTTCATTATAATGTTTAAGAGTTCATCTAATTCTCTTATAAAAGTGTAAACATTAAGAGATGGTGGTCGATAAATAGCAAAAAGGGTTATGCATTCATATGTTTGTATGTTTATATGTATTGACTCGAAAGATATTGTGTTTGTTGTAAAACTTGTGTAAGCTATATTCTCTTTGATGTATACAGCTAATCCACCTCCTCTATTTATTCTGTTGATAAAAATTGCATTAAATCCAATTATGCCGAAGAGGGGGCTCTCTTCATCTGTTATATTAGTTTCAACAAGTATGATTATTTTAATGCTGTTTATTATTCCATGTATGGATGCCAAGAAGTTATTAAAATTTTTCCGTAGCGATCGAATGTTTAAAAATATTAATGAGCTGGGATAACTTAAATATTTAGTTTCTAAGTGACAAAAACTATCAATTGTTTCGCATATTGTATTGTTCATTTTTATGCGTTTTGATTTTTTATTGTGTTTAAAGTTTTTATATATATTTTTTTTAAATTTGTTTATAAAGAAAAAAAAAAAATTATACAATGATTTAATGAATGTTATATTTTATTTTTTAAGCAATAAGATCAATATCACAATCATTCGAAATAAGTATTGCAGTTGAATTTTCATTTTTTTTAGCAAGAAGACGTCCATTTTTCACCCAAACAAATTTCCATCCTGATTCCTTAGCTTTTACTTTCGCTAGCCATAGTAATTTGCGATTTTTGGATGTAAGGTAATCATTTACAAAGATATTTGTTTTATTGTTGCCATTAGAGTTATTTTGTATGTTAATTTCATCTGCTTTTACCCTATGACTACGAATTTTTGTCATAAGCTCTCTTTTTTTGTTAAGAGAACAGAACTCTATAATTATTTTCTCTTGTTTTTGGAGTCGATATGAAATACTAATCTCGATGTCTTGAACATCAACATTCACAGAGGCAGCTATTGTTTTGAGGACTTCTATTGGTGTAAGCTCATTGTTTTGCGCATTTTTGATTTCAATGCTTCTGTTACATAGTTGTTGTTCAAGCGTGTTCACTCTTTTTTCCATCTCTTCCATGCGTTTATCTTTTTCGATATTTTGTTTCTTTAGTTCAGTGACCTCTGTAGCCAGGTTTGCCATTATATTATTGAGTTTAAGGAATGCATTACTCATCTCCTCTCTGAAATCATTTTGTGACGTAGTGAGGCTAGCAGTAAGATGCATTATACTGGTTTTTATATCTTTCATATCGTTTGACACATTACTTTGATATGATGAAAGATCAGATTTAAGTTCTATAAGATTTGAGTTTACCGTGTTCAAAGAAAGTTGTTTGATCCGTTTTGTAGTCGAATCTCCCACGCCTTCATTAGAATCGTTCTCCTCATCTCGTTGCTGTTTATTTGATTGTTGTTGATCTTCGAAAACCACAGCCTGATAGAGTGTATTCGGGGATTTACTTCTCTCACTTCTACATTTCGGACATTTCCAAGATGCCTTTTTGTCAGACGTCATGTTGTTATAAGTTGACTGTGAAAGTGTAGCGCACGGTGAGTAGTGGTATTTACATCCACAGTTATAGCACTTGACAAATTCTCCGTTGTTAGGTAGGGGGTTGTTGCAAGTAGTGCAGAGAGCAGTGGTTGTTGATAAGTAATCTTTTGTTGCCATTGTAAGAGAATTAGAATTTGATGATTAGCAAAACAGATAATGTATTGTTTGTATTGATTTCTTTGATTTATATGGTTTTTTGTATTGTTTTATATTAATATATATGTTGGGCACATCTACAAAATAATTTATTAATTTTGAAAGCACTAAACTTCTTTTGAAAACACTAAACTTTTTTTCTTGTATTTATTTAAACGGATTATATATTTTTAAGTTTTGAAAACACACTTTATAACGATGTTTTCTTAGAGCGCTATAAAAACACGTCCGATTGCTTTGAATGCTACAATAATAATGATAATAATAATAATAATAATAATAATAATAATAATAATAATAATAATAATAATAATAATAATAATAATAATAATAATAATAATAATAATAATAATAATAATAATAATAATAATAATAATAATAATAATAATAATAATAATAATAATAATAATAATAATAATAATAATAATAATAATAATAATAATAATAATAATAATAATAATAATAATAATAATAATAATAATAATAATAATAATAATAATAATAATAATAATAATAATAATAATAATAATAATAATAATAATAATAATAATAATAATAATAATAATAATAATAATAATAATAATAATAATAATAATAATAATAATAATAATAATAATAATAATAATAATAATAATAATAATAATAATAATAATAATAATAATAATAATAATAATAATAATAATAATAATAATAATAATAATAATAATAATAATAATAATAATAATAATAATAATAATAATAATAATAATAATAATAATAATAATAATAATAATAATAATAATAATAATAATAATAATAATAATAATAATAATAATAATAATAATAATAATAATAATAATAATAATAATAATAATAATAATAATAATAATAATAATAATAATAATAATAATAATAATAATAATAATAATAATAATAATAATAATAATAATAATAATAATAATAATAATAATAATAATAATAATAATAATAATAATAATAATAATAATAATAATAATAATAATAATAATAATAATAATAATAATAATAATAATAATAATAATAATAATAATAATAATAATAATAATAATAATAATAATAATAATAATAATAATAATAATAATAATAATAATAATAATAATAATAATAATAATAATAATAATAATAATAATAATAATAATAATAATAATAATAATAATAATAATAATAATAATAATAATAATAATAATAATAATAATAATAATAATAATAATAATAATAATAATAATAATAATAATAATAATAATAATAATAATAATAATAATAATAATAATAATAATAATAATAATAATAATAATAATAATAATAATAATAATAATAATAATAATAATAATAATAATAATAATAATAATAATAATAATAATAATAATAATAATAATAATAATAATAATAATAATAATAATAATAATAATAATAATAATAATAATAATAATAATAATAATAATAATAATAATAATAATAATAATAATAATAATAATAATAATAATAATAATAATAATAATAATAATTAATAATAATAATAATAATAATAATAATAATAATAATAATAATAATAATAATAATAATAATAATAATAATAATAATAATAATAATAATAATAATAATAATAATAATAATAATAATAATAATAATAATAATAATAATAATAATAATAATAATAATAATAATAATAATAATAATAATAATAATAATAATAATAATAATAATAATAATAATAATATAATAATAATAATAATAATAATAATAATAATAATAATAATAATAATAATAATAATAATAATAATAATAATAATAATAATAATAATAATAATAATAATAATAATAATAATAATAATAATAATAATAATAATAATAATAATAATAATAATAATAATAATAATAATAATAATAATAATAATAATAATAATAATAATAATAATAATAATAATAATAATAATAATAATAATAATAATAATAATAATAATAATAATAATAATAATAATAATAATAATAATAATAATAATAATAATAATAATAATAATAATAATAATAATAATAATAATAATAATAATATAATAATAATAATAATAATAATAATAATAATAATAATAATAATAATAATAATAATAATAATAATAATAATAATAATAATAATAATAATAATAATAATAATAATAATAATAATAATAATAATAATAATAATAATAATAATAATAATAATAATAATAATAATAATAATAATAATAATAATAATAATAATAATAATAATAATAATAATAATAATAATAATAATAATAATAATAATAATAATAATAATAATAATAATAATAATAATAATAATAATAATAATAATAATAATAATAATAATAATAATAATAATAATAATAATAATAATAATAATAATAATAATAATAATAATAATAATAATAATAATAATAATAATAATAATAATAATAATAATAATAATAATAATAATAATAATAATAATAATAATAATAATAATAATAATAATAATAATAATAATAATAATAATAATAATAATAATAATAATAATAATAATAATAATAATAATAATAATAATAATAATAATAATAATAATAATAATAATAATAATAATAATAATAATAATAATAATAATAATAATAATAATAATAATAATAATAATAATAATAATAATAATAATAATAATAATAATAATAATAATAATAATAATAATAATAATAATAATAATAATAATAATATAATAATAATAATAATAATAATAATAATAATAATAATAATAATAATAATAATAATAATAATAATAATAATAATAATAATAATAATAATAATAATAATAATAATAATAATAATAATAATAATAATAATAATAATAATAATAATAATAATAATAATAATAATAATAATAATAATAATAATAATAATAATAATAATAATAATAATAATAATAATAATAATAATAATAATAATAAATAATAATAATAATAATAATAATAATAATAATAATAATAATAATAATAATAATAATAATAATAATAATAATAATAATAATAATAATAATAATAATAATAATAATAATAATAATAATAATAATAATAATAATAATAATAATAATAATAATAATAATAATAATAATAATAATAATAATAATAATAATAATAATAATAATAATAATAATAATAATAATAATAATAATAATAATAATAATAATAATAATAATAATAAATAATAATAATAATAATAATAATAATAATAATAATAATAATAATAATAATAATAATAATAATAATAATAATAATAATAATAATAATAATAATAATAATAATAATAATAATAATAATAATAATAATAATAATAATAATAATAATAATAATAATAATAATAATAATAATAATAATAATAATAATAATAATAATAATAATAATAATAATAATAATAATAATAATAATAATAATAATAATAATAATAATAATAATAATAATAATAATAATAATAATAATAATAATAATAATAATAATAATAATAATAATAATAATAATAATAATAATAATAATAATAATAATAATAATAATAATAATAATAATAATAATAATAATAATAATAATAATAATAATAATAATAATAATAATAATAATAATAATAATAATAATAATAATAATAATAATAATAATAATAATAATAATAATAATAATAATAATAATAATAATAATAATAATAATAATAATAATAATAATAATAATAATAATAATAATAATAATAATAATAATAATAATAATAATAATAATAATAATAATAATAATAATAATAATAATAATAATAATAATAATAATAATAATAATAATAATAATAATAATAATAATAATAATAATAATAATAATAATAATAATAATAATAATAATAATAATAATAATAATAATAATAATAATATAATAATAATAATAATAATAATAATAATAATAATAATAATAATAATAATAATAATAATAATAATAATAATAATAATAATAATAATAATAATAATAATATAATAATAATAATAATAATAATAATAATAATAATAATAATAATAATAATAATAAAATAATAATAATAATAATAATAATAATAATAATAATAATAATAATAATAATAATAATAATAATAATAATAATAATAATAATAATAATAATAATAATAATAATAATAATAATAATAATAATAATAATAATAATAATAATAATAATAATAATAATAATAATAATAATAATATAATAATAATAATAATAATAATAATAATAATAATAATAATAATAATAATAATAATAATAATAATAATAATAATAATAATAATAATAATAATAATAATAATAATAATAATAATAATAATAATAATAATAATAATAATAATAATAATAATAATAATAATAATAATAATAATAATAATAAATAATAATAATAATAATAATAATAATAATAATAATAATAAATAATAATAATAATAATAATAATAATAATAATAATAATAATAATAATAATAATAATAATAATAATAATAATAATAATAATAATAATAATAATTAATAATAATAATAATAATAATAATAATAATAATAATAATAATAATAATAATAATAATAATAATAATAATAATAATAATAATAATAATAATAATAATAATAATAATAATAATAATAATAATAATAATAATAATAATAATAATAATAATAATAATAATAATAATAATAATAATAATAATAATAATAATAATAATAATAATAATAATAATAATAATAATAATAATAATATAATAATAATAATAATAATAATAATAATAATAATAATAATAATAATAATAATAATAATAATAATAATAATAATAATAATAATAATAATAATAATAATAATAATAATAATAATAATAATAATAATAATAATAATAATAATAATAATAATAATAATAATAATAATAATAATAATAATAATAATAATAATAATAATAATAATAATAATAATAATAATAATAATAATAATAATAATAATAATAATAATAATAATAATAATAATAATAATAATAATAATAATAATAATAATAATAATAATAATAATAATAATAATAATAATAATAATAATAATAATAATAATAATAATAATAATAATAATAATAATAATAATAATAATAATAATAATAATAATAATAATAATAATAATAATAATAATAATAATAATAATAATAATAATAATAATAATAATAATAATAATAATAATAATAATAATAATAATAATAATAATAATAATAATAATAATAATAATAATAATAATAATAATAATAATAATAATAATAATAATAATAATAATAATAATAATAATAATAATAATAATAATAATAATAATAATAATAATAATAATAATAATAATAATAATAATAATAATAATAATAATAATAATAATAATAATAATAATAATAATAATAATAATAATAATAATAATAATAATAATAATAATAATAATAATAATAATAATAATAATAATAATAATAATAATAATAATAATAATAATAATAATAATAATAATAATAATAATAATAATAATAATAATAATAATAATAATAATAATAATAATAATAATAATAATAATAATAATAATAATAATAATAATAATAATAATAATAATAATAATAATAATAATAATAATAATAATAATAATAATAATAATAATAATAATAATAATAATAATAATAATAATAATAATAATAATAATAATAATAATAATAATAATAATAATAATAATAATAATAATAATAATAATAATAATAATAATAATAATAATAATAATAATAATAATAATAATAATAATAATAATAATAATAATAATAATAATAATAATAATAATAATAATAATAATAATAATAATAATAATAATAATAATAATAATAATAATAATAATATAATAATAATAATAATAATAATAATAATAATAATAATAATAATAATAATAATAATAATAATAATAATAATAATAATAATAATAATAATAATAATAATAATAATAATAATAATAAATAATAATAATAATAATAATAATAATAATAATAATAATAATAATAATAATAATAATAATAATAATAATAATAATAATAATAATAATAATAATAATAATAATAATAATAATAATAATAATAATAATAATAATAATAATAATAATAATAATAATAATAATAATAATAATAATAATAATAATAATAATAATAATAATAATAATAATAATAATAATAATAATAATAATAATAATAATAATAATAATAATAATAATAATAATAATAATAATAATAATAATAATAATAATAATAATAATAATAATAATAATAATAATAATAATAATAATAATAATAATAATAATAATAATAATAATAATAATAATAATAATAATAATAATAATAATAATAATAATAATAATAATAATAATAATAATAATAATAATAATAATAATAATAATAATAATAATAATAATAATAATAATAATAATAATAATAATAATAATAATAATAATAATAATAATAATAATAATAATAATAATAATAATAATAATAATAATAATAATAATAATAATAATAATAATAATAATAATAATAATAATAATAATAATAATAATAATAATAATAATAATAATAATAATAATAATAATAATAATAATAATAATAATAATAATAATAATAATAATAATAATAATAATAATAATAATAATAATAATAATAATAATAATAATAATAATAATAATAATAATAATAATAATAATAATAATAATAATAATAATAATAATAATAATAATAATAATAATAATAATAATAATAATAATAATAATAATAAAATAATAATAATAATAATAATAATAATAATAATAATAATAATAATAATAATATTAATAATAATAATAATAATAATAATAATAATAATAATAATAATAATAATAATAATAATAATAATAATAATAATAATAATAATAATAATAATAATAATAATAATAATAATAATAATAATAATAATAATAATAATAATAATAATAATAATAATAATAATAATAATAATAATAATAATAATAATAATAATAATAATAATAATAATAATAATAATAATAATAATAATAATAATAATAATAATAATAATAATAATAATAATAATAATAATAATAATAATAATAATAATAATAATAATAATAATAATAATAATAATAATAATAATAATAATAATAATAATAATAATAATAATAATAATAATAATAATAATAATAATAATAATAATAATAATAATAATAATAATAATAATAATAATAATAATAATAATAATAATAATAATAATAATAATAATAATAATAATAATAATAATAATAATAATAATAATAATAATAATAATAATAATAATAATAATAATAATAATAATAATAATAATAATAATAATAATAATAATAATAATAATAATAATAATAATAATAATAATAATAATAATAATAATAATAATAATAATAATAATAATAATAATAATAATAATAATAATAATAATAATAATAATAATAATAATAATAATAATAATAATAATAATAATAATAATAATAATAATAATAATAATAATAATAATAATAAAATAATAATAAATAATAATAATAATAATAATAATATAATAATAATAATAATAATAATAATAATAATAATAATAATAATAATAATAATAATAATAATAATAATAATAATAATAATAATAATAATAATAATAATAATAATAATAAAATAATAATAATAATAATAATAATAATAATAATAATAATAATAATAATAATATAATATAATAATAATAATAATAATAATAATAATAATAATAATAATAATAATAATAATAATAATAATAATAATAATAATAATAATAATAATAATAATAATAATAATAATAATAATAATAATAATAATAATAAATAATAATAATAATAATAATAATAATAATAATAATAATAATAATAATAATAATAATAATAATAATAATAATAATAATAATAATAATAATAATAATAAATAATAATAATAATAAATAATAATAATAATAATAATAATAATAATAATAATAATAATAATAATAATAATAATAATAATAATAATAATAATAATAATAATAATAATAATAATAATAATAATAATAATAATAATAATAATAATAATAATAATAATAATAATAATAATAATAATAATAATAATAATAATAATATAATAATAATAATAATAATAATATAATAACTAATAATAATAATAATAATAATAATAATAATAATAATAATAATAATAATAATAATAATAATAATAATAATAATAATAATAATAATAATAATAATAATAATAATAATAATAATAATAATAATAATAATAATAATAATAATAATAATAATAATAATAATATAATAATAATAATAATAATAATAATAATAATAATAATAATAATAATAATATAATAATAATAATAATAATAATAATAATAATAATAATAATAATAATAATAATAATAATAATAATAATAATAATAATAATAATAATAATAATAATAATAATAATAATAATAATAATAATAATAATAATAATAATATAATAATAATAATAATAATAATAATAATAATAATAATAATAATAATAATAATAATAATAATAATAATAATAATAATAATAATAATAATAATAATAATAATAATAATAATAATAATAATAATAATAATAATAATAATAATAATAATAATAATAATAATAATAATAATAATAATAATAATAATAATAATAATAATAATAATAATAATAATAATAATAATAATAATAATAATAATAATAAAATAATAATAATAATAATAATAATAATAATAAATAATAATAATAATAATAATAATAATAATAATAATAATAATAATAATAATAATAATAATAATAATAATAATAATAATAATAATAATAATAATAATAATAATAAAATAATAATAATAATAATAATAATAATAATAATAATAATAAATAATAATAATAATAATAATAATAATAATAATAATAATATAATAATAATAATAATAATAATAATAATAATAATAATAATAATATAATAATAATAATAATAATAATAATAATAATAATAATAATAATAATAATAATAATAATAATAATAATAATAATAATAATAATAATAATAATAATAATAATAATAATAATAATAATAATAAATAATAATAATAATAATAATAATAATAATAATAATAATAATAATAATAATAATAATAATAATAATAATAATAATAATAATAATAATAATAATAATAATAATAATAATAATAATAAATAATAATAATAATAATAATAATAATAATAATAATAATAATAATAATAATAATAATAATAATAATAATAATAATAATAATAATAATAATAATAATAATAATAATAATAATAATAATAATAATAATAATAATAATAATAATAATAATAATAATAATAATAATAATAATAATAATAATAATAATAATAATAATAATAATAATAATAATAATAATAATAATAATAATAATAATAATAATAATAATAATAATAATAATAATAATAATAATAATAATAATAATAATAATAATAATAATAATAATAATAATAATAATAATAATAATAATAATAATAATAATAATAATAATAATAATAATAATAATAATAATAATAATAATAATAATAATAATAATAATAATAATAATAATAATAATAAATAATAATAATAATAATAATAATAATAATAATAATAATAATAATAATAATAATAATAATAATAATAATAATAATAATAATAATAATAATAATAATAATAATAAATAATAATAATAATAATAATAATAATAATAATAATAATAATAATAATAATAATAATAATAATAATAATAATAATAATAATAATAATAATAATAATAATAATAATAATAATAATAATAATAATAATAATAATAATAATAATAATAATAATAATAATAATAATAATAATAATAATAATAATAATAATAATAATAATAAATAATAATAATAATAATAATAATAATAATAATAATAATAATAATAATAATAATAATAATAATAATAATAATAATAATAATAATAATAATAATAATAATAATAATAATAATAATAATAATAATAATAATAATAATAATAATAATAAATAATAATAATAATAATAATAATATAATAATAATAATAATAATAATAATAATAATAATAATAATAATAATAATAATAATAATAATAATAATAATAATAATAATAATAATAATAATAATAATAATAATAATAATAATAAAATAATAATAATAATAATAATAATAATAATAATAATAATAATAATAATAATAATAATAATAATAATAATAATAATAATAATAATAATAATAATAATAATAATAATAATAATAATAATAATAATAATAATAATAATAATAATAATAATAATAATAATAATAATAATAATAATAATAATAATAATAATAATAATAATAATAATAATAATAATAATAATAATAATAATAATAATAATAATAATAATAATAATAATAATAATAATAATAATAATAATAATAATAATAATAATAATAATAATAATAATAATAATAATAATAATAATAATAATAATAATAATAATAATAATAATAATAATAATAATAATAATAATAATAATAAAATAATAATAATAATAATAATAATAATAATAATAATAATAATAATAATAATAATAATAATAATAATAATAATATATAATAATAATAATAATAATAATAATAATAATAATAATAATAATAATAATAATAATAATAATAATAATAATAATAATAATAATAATAATAATAATAATAATAATAATAATAATAATAATAATAATAATAATAATAATAATAATAATAATAATAATAATAATAATAATAATAATAATAATAATAATAATAATAATAATAATAATAATAATAAATAATAATAATATATTATTATTATTA
>CAVMKG010000444.1:25000-30951 GCA_963682025.1 Cordilura impudica
TATTATTATTATTATTATTATTATTATTATTATTATTATTATTATTATTATTATTATTATTATTATTATTATTATTATTATTATTATTATTATTATTATTATTATTATTATTATTATTATTATTATTATTATTATTATTATTATTATTATTATTATTATTATTATTATTATTATTATTATTATTATTATTATTATTATTATTATTATTATTATTATTATATTATTATTATTATTATTATTATTATTATTATTATTATTATTATTATTATTATTATTATTATTATTATTATTATTATTATTATTATTATTATTATTATTATTATTATTATTATTATTATTATTATTATTATTATTATTATTATTATTATTATTATTATTATTATTATTATTATTATTATTATTATTATTATTATTATTATTATTATTATTATTATTATTATATTATTATTATTATTATTATTATTATTATTATTATTATTATTATTATTATTATTATTATTATTATTATTATTATTATTATTATTATTATTATTATTATTATTATTATTATTATTATTATTATTATTATTATTATTATTATTATTATTATTATTATTATTATTATTATTATTATTATTATTATTATTATTATTATTATTATTATTATTATTATTATTATTAATATTATTATTATTATTATTATTATTATTATTATTATTATTATTATTATTATTATTATTATTATTATTATTATTATTATTATTATTATTATTATTATTATTATTATTATTATTATTATTATTATTATTATTATTATTATTATTATTATTATTATTATTATTATTATTATTATTATTATTATTATTATTATTATTATTATTATTATTATTATTATTATTATTATTATTATTATTATTATTTATTATTATTATTATTATTATTATTATTATTATTATTATTATTATTATTATTATTATTATTATTATTATTATTATTATTATTATTATTATTATTATTATTATTATTATTATTATTATTATTATTATTATTATTATTATTATTATTATTATTATTATTATTATTATTATTATTATTATTATTATTATTATTATTATTATTATTATTATTATTATTATTATTATTATTATTATTATTATTATTATTATTATTATTATTATTATTATTATTATTATTATTATTATTATTATTATTATTATTATTATTATTATTATTATTATTATTATTATTATTATTATTATTATTATTATTATTATTATTATTATTATTATTATTATTATTATTATTATTATTATTATTATTATTATTATTATTATTATTATTATTATTATTATTATTATTATTATTATTATTATATTATTATTATTATTATTATTATTATTATTATTATTATTATTATTATTATTATTATTATTATTATTATTATTATTATTAATTATTTATTATTATTATTATTATTATTATTATTATTATTATTATTATTATTATTATTATTATTATTATTATTATTATTATTATTATTATTATTATTATTATTATTATTATTATTATTATTATTATTATTATTATTATTATTATTATTATTATTATTATTATTATTATTATTATTATTATTATTATTATTATTATTATTATTATTATTATTATTATTATTATTATTATTATTATTATTATTATTATTATTATTATTATTATTATTATTATTATTATTATTATTATTATTATTATTATTATTATTATTATTATTATTATTATTATTATTATTATTATTATTATTATTATTATTATTATTATTATTATTATTATTATTATTATTATTATTATTATTATTATTATTATTATTATTATTATTATATTATTATTATTATTATTATTTATTATTATTATTATTATTATTATTATTATTATTATTATTATTATTATTATTATTATTATTATTATTATATTATTATTATTATTATTATTATTATTATTATTATTATTATTTATTATTATTATTATTATTATTATTATTATTATTATTATTATTATTATTATTATTATTATTATTATTATTATTATTATTATTATTATTATTATTATTATTATTATATTATTATTATTATTATTATTATTATTATTATTATTATTATTATTATTATTATTATTATTATTATTATTATTATTATTATTATTATTATTATTATTATTATTATTATTATTATTATTATTATTATTATTATTATTATTATTATTATTATTATTATTATTATTATTATTATTATTATTATTATTATTATTATTATTATTATTATTATTATTATTATTATTATTATTATTATTATTATTATTATTATTATTATTATTATTATATTATTATTATTATTATTATTATTATTATTATTATTATTATTATTATTATTATTATTATTATTATTATTATTATTATTATTATTATTATTATTATTATTATTATTATTATTATTATTATTATTATTATTATTATTATTATTATTATTATTATTATTATTATTATTATTATTATTATTATTATTATTATTATTATTATTATTATTATTATTATTATTATTATTATTATTATTATTATTATTATTATTATTATTATTATTATTATTATTATTATTATTATTATTATTATTATTATTATTATTATTATTATTATTATTATTATTATTATTATTATTATTATTATTATTATTATTATTATTATTATTATTATTATTATTATTATTATTATTATTATTATTATTATTATTATTATTATTATTATTATTATTATTATTATTATTATTATTATTATTATTATTATTATTATTATTATTATTATTATTATTATTATTATTATTATTATTATTATTATTATTATTATTATTATTATTATTATTATTATTATTATTATTATTATTATTAATTATTATTATTATTATTATTATTATTATTATTATTATTATTATTATTATTATTATTATTATTATTATTATTATTTTATTATTATTATTATTATTATTATTATTATTATTATTATTATTATTATTATTATTATTATTATTATTATTATTATTATTATTATTATTATTATTATTATTATTATTATTATTATTATTATTATTATTATTATTATTATAATTATTATTATTATTATTATTATTATTATTATTATTATTATTATTTATTATTATTATTATTATTATTATTATTATTATTATTATTATTATTATTATTATTATTATTATTATTATTATTAATATTATTATTATTATTATTATTATTATTATTATTATTATTATTATTATTATTATTATTATTATTATTATTATTATTATTATTATTATTATTATTATTATTATTATTATTATTATTATTATTATTATTATTATTATTATTATTATTATTATTATTATTATTATTATTATTATTATTATTATTATTATTATTATTATATTATTATTATTATTATTATTATTATTATTATTATTATTATTATTATTATTATTATTATTATTATTATTATTATTATTATTATTATTATTATTATTATTATTATTATTATTATTATTATTATTATTTATTATTATTATTATTATTATTATTATTATTATTATTATTATTATTATTATTATTATTATTATTATTATTATTATTATTATTATTATTATTATTATTATTATTATTATTATTATTATTATTATTATTATTATTATTATTATTATTATTATTATTATTATTATTATTATTATTATTATTATTATTATTATTATTATTATTATTATTATTATTATTATTATTATTATTATTATTATTATTATTATTATTATTATTATTATTATTATTATTATTATTATTATTATTATTATTATTATTATTATTATTATTATTATTATATTATTATTATTATTATTATTATTATTATTATTATTATTATTATTATTATTATTATTATTATTATTATTATTATTATTATTATTATTATTATTATTATTATTATTATTATTATTATTATTATTATTATTATTATTATTATTATTATTATTATTATTATTATTATTATTATTATTATTATTATTATTATTATTATTATTATTATTATTATTATTATTATTATTATTATTATTATTATTATTATTATTATTATTATTATTATTATTATTATTATTATTATTATTATTATTATTATTATTATTATTATTATTATTATTATTATTATTATTATTATTATTATTATTATTATTATATATTATTATTATTATTATTTATTATTATTATTATTATTATTATTATTATTATTATTATTATTATTATTATTATTATTATTATTATTATTATTATTATTATTATTATTATTATTATTATTATTATTATTATTATTATTATTATTATTATTATTATTATTATTATTATTATTATTATTATTATTATTATTATTATTATTATTATTATTATTATTATTATTATTATTATTATTATTATTATTATATTATTATTATTATTATTATTATTATTATTATTATTATTATTATTATTATTATTATTATTATTATTATTATTATTATTATTATTATTATTATTATTATTATTATTATTATTATTATTATTATTATTATTATTATTATTATTATTATTATTATTATTATTATTATTATTATTATTATTATTATTATTATTATTATTATTATTATTATTATTATTATTATTATTATTATTATTATTATTATTATTATTATTATTATTATTATTATTATTATTATTATTATTATTATTATTATTATTATTATTATTATTATTATTATTATTATTATTATTATTATTATTATTATTATTATTATTATTATTATTATTATTATTATTATTATTATTATTATTATTATTATTATTATTATTATTATTATTTTATTATTATTATTATTATTATTATTATTATTATTATTATTATTATTATTATTATTATTTTTATTATTATTATTATTATTATTATTATTATTATTATTATTATTTATTATTATTATTATTATTATTATTATTATTATTATTATTATTATTATTATTATTATTATTATTATTATTATTATTATTATTATTATTATTATTATTATTATTATTATTATTATTATTATTATTATTATTATTATTATTATTATTATTATTATTATTATTATTATTATTATTATTATTATTATTATTATTATTATTATTATTATTATTATTATTATTATTATTATTATTATTATTATTATTATTATTATTATTATTATTATTATTATTATTATTATTATTATTATTATTATTATTTATTATTATTATTATTATTATTATTATTATTATTATTATTATTATTATTATTATTATTATTATTATTATTATTATTATTATTATTATTATTATTATTATTATTATTATTATTATTATTATTATTATTATTATTATTATTATTATTATTATATTATTATTATTATTATTATTATTATTATTATTATTATTATTATTATTATTATTATTATTATTATTATTATTATTATTATTATTATTATTATTATTATTATTATTATTATTATTATTATTATTATTATTATTATTATTATTATTATTATTATTATTATTATTATTATTATTATTATTATTATTATTATTATTATTATTATTATTATTATTATTATTATTATTATTATTATTATTATTATTATTATTATTATTATTATTATTATTATTATTATTATCATTATTATGTAGCATTCAAAGCAATCGGACGTGTTTTTATAGCGCTCTAAGAAAACATCGTTATAAAGTGTGTTTTCAAACTTAAAAATATATAATCCGTTTAAATAAATACAAGAAAAAAAGTTTAGTGTTTTCAAAAGAAGTTTAGTGCTTTCAAAATTAATAAATTATTTTGTAGATGTGCCCAACATATAATATTAATATAAAACAATACAAAAAACCATATAAATCAAAGAAATCAA
>CAVMKG010000445.1:0-43451 GCA_963682025.1 Cordilura impudica
TTAATTTTAATTTTTAATTTTAATTTTAATTTTAATTTTAATTTTAATTTTAATTTTAATTTTAATTTTAATTTATTTAATTTTAATTTTAATTTAATTTTAATTTTAATTTTAATTTTAATTTTAATTTTAATTTTAATTTTTAATTTTAATTTTAATTTTAATTTTAATTTTAATTTTAATTTTAATTTTAATTTTAATTTTAATTTTAATTTTAATTTTAATTTTAATTTTAATTTTAATTTTAATTTTAATTTTAATTTTAATTTTAATTTTAATTTTAATTTTAATTTTAATTTTAATTTTAATTTTAATTTTAATTTTAATTTTAATTTTAATTTTAATTTTAATTTTAATTTTAAATTTTAATTTTAATTTTAATTTTAATTTTAATTTTAATTTTAATTTTAATTTTAATTTTAATTTTTAATTTTAATTTTAATTTTAATTTAATTTTAATTTTAATTTTAATTTTAATTTTAATTTTAATTTTAATTTTAATTTTAATTTTAATTTTAATTTTAATTTTAATTTTAATTTTAATTTTAATTTTAATTTTAATTTTAATTTTAATTTTAATTTTAATTTTAATTTTAATTTTAATTTTAATTTTAATTTTAATTTTAATTTTAATTTTAATTTTAATTTTAATTTTAATTTAATTTTAATTTTTAATTTTAATTTAATTTTAATTTTAATTTTAATTTTAATTTTAATTTTAATTTTAATTTTAATTTTAAATTTTATTTTAATTTTAATTTTAATTTTAATTTTAATTTTAATTTTAATTTTAATTTTAATTTTAATTTTTAATTTTAATTTTAATTTTAATTTTAATTTTAATTTTAATTTTAATTTTAATTTTAATTTTAATTTTAATTTTAATTTTAATTTTAATTTTAATTTTATTTTTAATTTTAATTTTAATTTTAATTTTAATTTTAATTTTAATTTTAATTTTAATTTTAATTTTAATTTTAATTTTAAATTTTAATTTTAATTTTAATTTTAATTTTAATTTTAATTTTAATTTTAATTTTAATTTTAATTTTAATTTTAATTTATTTAATTTTTAATTTTAATTTTAATTTTAATTTTAATTTTAATTTTAATTTTAATTTTAATTTTAATTTTAATTTTAATTTTAATTTTAATTTTAATTTTAATTTTAATTTTAATTTTAATTTTAATTTTAATTTTAATTTTAATTTTAATTTTAATTTTAATTTTAATTTTAATTTTAATTTTAATTTTAATTTTTAATTTTAATTTTAATTTTAATTTTAATTTTAATTTTAATTTTAATTTTAATTTTAATTTTAATTTTAATTTTAATTTTAATTTTAAATTTTAATTTTAATTTTAATTTTAATTTTAATTTTAATTTTAATTTTAATTTTAATTTTAATTTAATTTTAATTTTAATTTTAATTTTAATTTTAATTTTAATTTTAATTTTAATTTTAATTTTAATTTTAATTTTAATTTTAATTTTAATTTTAATTTTAATTTTAATTTTAATTTTAATTTTAATTTTAATTTTAATTTTAATTTTAATTTTAATTTTAATTTTAATTTTAATTTTAATTTTAATTTTAATTTTAATTTTAATTTTAATTTTAATTTTAATTTTAATTTTAATTTTAATTTTAATTTTAATTTTAATTTTATTGTATTTAATTTTAATTTTAATTTTAATTTTAATTTTAATTTTAATTTTAATTTTAATTTTAATTTTAATTTTAATTTTAATTTTAATTTTAATTTTAATTTTAATTTTAATTTTAATTTTAATTTTAATTTTAATTTTAATTTTAATTTTAATTTTAATTTTAATTTTAATTTTAATTTTAATTTTAATTTTAATTTTAATTTTAATTTTAATTTTAATTTTAATTTTAATTTTAATTTTAATTTTAATTTTAATTTTAATTTTAATTTTAATTTTAATTTTAATTTTAATTTTAATTTTAATTTTTAATTTTAATTTTAATTTTAATTTTAATTTTAATTTTAATTTTAATTTTAATTTTAATTTTAATTTTAATTTTAATTTTAATTTTAATTTTAATTTAATTTTAATTTTAATTTTAATTTTAATTTTAATTTTAATTTTAATTTTAATTTTATTTTAATTTTAATTTTAATTTTAATTTTAATTTTAATTTTAATTTTAATTTTAATTTAATTTTAATTTTAATTTTAATTTTAATTTTAATTTTAATTTTAATTTTAATTTTAATTTTAATTTTAATTTTAATTTTAATTTTAATTTTAATTTTAATTTTAATTTTAATTTTAATTTTAATTTTAATTTTAATTTTAATTTTAATTTTAATTTTAATTTTAATTTTAATTTTAATTTTAATTTTAATTTTAATTTTAATTTTAATTTTAATTTTAATTTTAATTTTAATTTTAATTTTAATTTTAATTTTAATTTTAATTTTAATTTTAATTTTAATTTTAATTTTAATTTAATTTTAATTTTAATTTTAATTTTAATTTTAATTTTAATTTTAATTTTAATTTTAATTTTAATTTTAATTTTAATTTTAATTTTAATTTTAATTTTAATTTTAATTTTAATTTTAATTTTAATTTTTAATTTTAATTTTAATTTTAATTTTAATTTTAATTTTAATTTTAATTTTAATTTTAATTTTAATTTTTAATTTTAATTTTAATTTTAATTTTAATTTTAATTTAATTTTAATTTTAATTTTAATTTTTAATTTTAATTTTAATTTTAATTTTAATTTTAATTTTAATTTTAATTTTAATTTTAATTTTAATTTTAATTTTAATTTTAATTTTAATTTTAATTTTAATTTTAATTTTAATTTTAATTTTAATTTTAATTTTTAATTTTAATTTTAATTTTAATTTTAATTTTAATTTTAATTTTAATTTTAATTTTAATTTTAATTTTAATTTTAATTTTAATTTTAATTTTAATTAATTTTAATTTTAATTTTAATTTTTAATTTTAATTTTAATTTTAATTTTAATTTTAATTTTAATTTTAATTTTAATTTTAATTTTAATTTTAATTTTAATTTTAATTTTAATTTTAATTTTAATTTTAATTTTAATTTTAATTTTAATTTTAATTTTAATTTTAATTTTAATTTTAATTTTAATTTTAATTTTAATTTTAATTTTAATTTTAATTTTAATTTTAATTTTAATTTTAATTTTAATTTTAATTTTAATTTTAATTTTAATTTTAATTTTAATTTTAATTTTAATTTTAATTTTAATTTTAATTTTAATTTTAATTTTAATTTTAATTTTAATTTTAATTTTAATTTTAATTTTAATTTTAATTTTAATTTTAATTTTAATTTTAATTTTAATTTTAATTTTAATTTTAATTTTAATTTTAATTTTAATTTTAATTTTAATTTTAATTTTAATTTTAATTTTAATTTTAATTTTAATTTTAATTTTAATTTTAATTTTAATTTTAATTTTAATTTTAATTTTAATTTTAATTTTAATTTTAATTTTAATTTTAATTTTAATTTTAATTTTAATTTAATTTTAATTTTAATTTTAATTTTAATTTTAATTTTAATTTTAATTTTAATTTTAATTTTAATTTTAATTTTAATTTTAATTTAATTTTAATTTTAATTTTAATTTTAATTTTAATTTTAATTTTAATTTTAATTTTAATTTTAATTTTAATTTTAATTTTAATTTTAATTTTAATTTTAATTTTAATTTTAATTTTAATTTTAATTTTAATTTTAATTTTAATTTTAATTTTAATTTTAATTTTAATTTAATTTTAATTTTAATTTTAATTTTAATTTTAATTTTAATTTTAATTTTAATTTTAATTTTAATTTTAATTTTAATTTTAATTTTAATTTTAATTTTAATTTTAATTTTAATTTTAATTTTAATTTTAATTTTAATTTTAATTTTAATTTTAATTTTAATTTTAATTTTATTTAATTTTAATTTTAATTTTAATTTTAATTTAATTTTAATTTTAATTTTAATTTTAATTTTAATTTTAATTTTAATTTTAATTTTAATTTAATTTTAATTTTAATTTTAATTTTAATTTTAATTTTAATTTTAATTTTAATTTTAATTTTAATTTTAATTTTAATTTTAATTTTAATTTTAATTTTAATTTTAATTTTAATTTTAATTTTAATTTTAATTTTAATTTTAATTTTAATTTTAATTTTAATTTTAATTTTAATTTTAATTTTAATTTTAATTTTAATTTTAATTTTAATTTTAATTTTAATTTTAATTTTAATTTTAATTTTAATTTTAATTTTAATTTTAATTTTAATTTTAATTTTAATTTTAATTTTAATTTTAATTTTAATTTTAATTTTAATTTTAATTTTAATTTTAATTTTAATTTTAATTTTAATTTTAATTTTAATTTTAATTTTAATTTTAATTTTAATTTTAATTTTAATTTTAATTTTAATTTTAATTTTAATTTTAATTTTAATTTTAATTTTAATTTTAATTTTAATTTTAATTTTAATTTTAATTTTAATTTTAATTTTAATTTTAATTTTAATTTTAATTTTAATTTTAATTTTAATTTTAATTTTAATTTTAATTTTAATTTTAATTTTAATTTTAATTTTAATTTTAATTTTAATTTTAATTTTAATTTTAATTTTAATTTTAATTTTAATTTTAATTTTAATTTTAATTTTAATTTTAATTTTAATTTTATTTATTTTTTAATTTTTATATTTTAATTTTAATTTTAATTTTAATTTTAATTTTAATTTTAATTTTAATTTTAATTTTAATTTTAATTTTAATTTTAATTTTAATTTTAATTTTAATTTTAATTTTAATTTTAATTTTAATTTTAATTTTAATTTTAATTTTAATTTTAATTTTAATTTTAATTTTAATTTTAATTTTAATTTTAATTTTAATTTTAATTTTAATTTTAATTTTAATTTTAATTTTAATTTTAATTTTAATTTTAATTTTAATTTTAATTTTAATTTTAATTTTAATTTTAATTTTAATTTTAATTTTAATTTTAATTTTAATTTTAATTTTAATTTTAATTTTAATTTTAATTTTAATTTTAATTTTAATTTTAATTTTAATTTTAATTTTAATTTTAATTTTAATTTTAATTTTAATTTTAATTTTAATTTTAATTTTAATTTTAATTTTAATTTTAATTTTAATTTTAATTTTAATTTTAATTTTAATTTTAATTTTAATTTTAATTTTAATTTTAATTTTAATTTTAATTTTAATTTTAATTTTAATTTTAATTTTATTTTAATTTTAATTTTAATTTTAATTTTAATTTTAATTTTAATTTTAATTTTAATTTTAATTTTAATTTTATTTTAACTTTAATTTTAATTTTAATTTTAATTTTAATTTTAATTTTAATTTTAATTTTAATTTTAATTTTAATTTTAATTTTAATTTTAATTTTAATTTTAATTTTAATTTTAATTTTAATTTTAATTTTAATTTTAATTTTAATTTTAATTTTAATTTTAATTTTAATTTTAATTTTAATTTTAATTTTAATTTTAATTTTAATTTTAATTTTAATTTTAATTTTAATTTTAATTTTAATTTTAATTTTAATTTTAATTTTAATTTTAATTTTAATTTTAATTTTAATTTTAATTTTAATTTTAATTTTAATTTTAATTTTAATTTTAATTTTAATTTTAATTTTAATTTTAATTTTAATTTAATTTTAATTTTAATTTTAATTTTAATTTTTTAATTTTAATTTTAATTTTAATTTTAATTTTAATTTTAATTTTAATTTTTAATTTTAATTTTAATTTTAATTTTAATTTTAATTTTAATTTTAATTTTAATTTTAATTTTAATTTTAATTTTAATTTTAATTTTAATTTTAATTTTAATTTTAATTTTAATTTTAATTTTAATTTTAATTTTAATTTTAATTTTAATTTTAATTTTAATTTTAATTTTAATTTTAATTTTAATTTTAATTTTAATTTTAATTTTAATTTTAATTTTAATTTTAATTTTAATTTTAATTTTAATTTTAATTTTAATTTTAATTTTAATTTTAATTTTAATTTTAATTTTAATTTTAATTTTAATTTTAATTTTAATTTTAATTTTAATTTTAATTTTAATTTTAATTTTAATTTTAATTTTATTTTAATTTTAATTTAATTTTAATTTAATTTTAATTTTATTTTAATTTTAATTTTAATTTTAATTTTAATTTTAATTTTAATTTTTAATTTTATTTTAATTTTAATTTTAATTTTAATTTTAATTTTAATTTTAATTTTAATTTTAATTTTAATTTTAATTTTAATTTTAATTTTAATTTTAATTTTAATTTTAATTTTAATTTTAATTTTAATTTTAATTTTAATTTTAATTTTAATTTTAATTTTAATTTTAATTTTAATTTTAATTTTAATTTTAATTTTAAATTTAATTTTAATTTTAATTTTAATTTTAATTTTAATTTTAATTTTAATTTTAATTTTAATTTTAATTTTAATTTTAATTTTAATTTTAATTTTAATTTTAATTTTAATTTTAATTTTAATTTTAATTTTAATTTTAATTTTAATTTTAATTTTAATTTTAATTTTATTTTAATTTTAATTTTAATTTTAATTTTAATTTTAATTTTAATTTTAATTTTAATTTTAATTTTAATTTTAATTTTAATTTTAATTTTAATTTTTAATTTTAATTTTAATTTTAATTTTAATTTTAATTTTAATTTTAATTTTAATTTTAATTTTAATTTTAATTTTAATTTTAATTTTAATTTTAATTTTAATTTTAATTTAATTTTAATTTTAATTTTAATTTTAATTTTAATTTTAATTTTAATTTTAATTTTAATTTTAATTTTAATTTTAATTTTAATTTTAATTTTAATTTTAATTTTAATTTTAATTTTAATTTTAATTTTAATTTTAATTTTAATTTTAATTTTAATTTTAATTTTAATTTTAATTTTAATTTTAATTTTAATTTTAATTTTAATTTTAATTTTAATTTTAATTTTAATTTTAATTTTAATTTTAATTTTAATTTTAATTTTAATTTTAATTTTAATTTTAATTTTAATTTTAATTTTAATTTTAATTTTAATTTTAATTTAATTTTAATTTTAATTTTAATTTTAATTTTAATTTTAATTTTAATTTTAATTTTAATTTTAATTTTAATTTTAATTTTAATTTTAATTTTAATTTTAATTTTAATTTTAATTTTAATTTTAATTTTAATTTTAATTTTAATTTTAATTTTAATTTTAATTTTAATTTTAATTTTAATTTTTAATTTTAATTTTAATTTTAATTTTAATTTTAATTTTAATTTTAATTTTAATTTTAATTTTAATTTTAATTTTAATTTTAATTTTAATTTTAATTTTAATTTTAATTTTAATTTTAATTTTAATTTTAATTTTAATTTTAATTTTAATTTTAATTTTAATTTTAATTTAATTTTAATTTTAATTTTAATTTTAATTTTAATTTTAATTTTAATTTTAATTTTAATTTTAATTTTAATTTTAATTTTAATTTTAATTTTAATTTTAATTTTAATTTTAATTTTAATTTTAATTTTAATTTTAATTTTAATTTTTAATTTTAATTTTAATTTTAATTTTAATTTTAATTTTAATTTTAATTTTAATTTTAATTTTAATTTTAATTTTAATTTTATTTTAATTTTAATTTTAATTTTAATTTTAATTTTAATTTTAATTTTAATTTTAATTTTAATTTTAATTTTAATTTTAATTTTTAATTTTAATTTTAATTTTAATTTTAATTTTAATTTTAATTTTAATTTTAATTTTAATTTTAATTTTAATTTTAATTTTAATTTTAATTTTAATTTTAATTTTAATTTTAATTTTAATTTTAATTTTAATTTTAATTTTAATTTTAATTTTAATTTTAATTTTAATTTTAATTTTAATTTTAATTTTAATTTTAATTTTAATTTTAATTTTAATTTTAATTTTAATTTTAATTTTAATTTTAATTTTAATTTTAATTTTAATTTTAATTTTAATTTTTTAATTTTAATTTTAATTTTAATTTTAATTTTAATTTTAATTTTAATTTTAATTTTAATTTTAATTTTAATTTTAATTTTAATTTTAATTTAATTTTAATTTTAATTTTAATTTTAATTTTTAATTTTAATTTTAATTTTAATTTTAATTTTAATTTTAATTTTAATTTTAATTTTAATTTTAATTTTAATTTTAATTTTAATTTTAATTTTAATTTTAATTTTAATTTTAATTTTAATTTTAATTTTAATTTTAATTTTAATTTTAATTTTAATTTTAATTTTAATTTTAATTTTAATTTTAATTTTAATTTTAATTTTAATTTTAATTTTAATTTTAATTTTAATTTTAATTTTAATTTTAATTTTAATTTTAATTTTAATTTTAATTTTAATTTTAATTTTAATTTTAATTTTAATTTTAATTTTAATTTTAATTTTAATTTTAATTTTAATTTTAATTTTAATTTTAATTTTAATTTTAATTTTAATTTTAATTTTAATTTTAATTTTAATTTTAATTTAAATTTTTAATTTTTAAGCTTTAATTATTAATTTTTATTTTTCGTTAGTCGTTATTCATTATTCATTTTTCATCTTTCATTACTCATTTTTCAATCTTAATTTTTCATATTTCATTTTCCATTTTCCATTTTCAATTTTTAATTTTTTCATGTTTCATTTCTTAATTTTCATTATTCATTTTCCACTTTCCATTTTTAATTTTTCAATTTTCATTTTCCATATTTCATTATTAATTTTTCAATTTCCGTTTGCCATTTTTCATTTTCCATTTTTCAATTTTAATTTTCCATTTTTCATTTTTAAATATTCATTTTCCATTTTTCAATTTTCATTTTCCATCTTTCATTTCTCAGTTTTCATTTTCTATTTTCAATTTTTCATATTTCAGTTTCCATTTTACAATTTTCAATTTTCATTTTCCATTTTCCATTTTTCATTTTTAATTTTTCAATTTTCATTTTTCATTTTTCATTTTCCATTTTTCAGTTTTCATTTTCCATTTTACGTTTTCCATTTTTCAATTTCCATTTTTCATTTTCCATTTTCTATTTTTAATTTTTCAAATTTCACTTTTCAATTTTCATTTTCGATTTTCCATTTTTCAGTTTTCATTTTCCATTTCCCATTTTTAATTTTTCCATTTCCATTTTCCCATCGCGTTTTTCATTTTCCATTTTCCATTTTTCAATTTTCATTTTCATTTTCCATTTTCCATTTTAAATTTTTAATTTTTTAATTTTCAATTTCCATTTTCCATTTTCCATTAGTCATTAGTCATTTTTCATTCTTCAATTTTCATTTTCCATTTTTCATTTTTCAATTATCATTTACCATTTTGCATTTTCCATTTTTCATTTTGCAATTTTCATTTTCCATTTTCAATTTTTCATTTTCCATTTTTCATTTTCCATTCTCCATTTTTCATTTTCTATTTTACATTTTTCATTTTCCATTTTTCATTTTCCATTTTCTATTCTCCATTTTTCATTTTCTATTTTACATTTTCCATTTTCCGTTTTTCATTTTCCATTTTTCATTTTTATTTTTCATTCTCCATTTTCCATTGGAAAATTTCCATTTTTCGTTTTCATATTTTCTTTCATATTGGCGGGTATAAAAATATACGTGTGGAGGGTATAAAAATATATATATATATTGTAGTGGCGCTAGCAGCCGAAAAGTTTTGAATGTAACGGATGAAAATTTTTTTTTATTTTTATATTTGATGTCTCAAACCCTGTTTTACAATGAAAATCACATTTTACGTTAAGTTTAATGTCATTTGAGTATGAATATGTGTGTTGCAATTACATGAATATAAATAGGTTACCTGCTGAATTAACTGAAAAATTAAATTTACGAAAAAGAAAAAAAAAAAACAGAAACAAAAGGAATTTTTAACTTCTTCTCGGATTTCGATTTTTGTATACCAGAAAGGGAAAATTTTATTGGATATAAGAATCAAAAATTTAGTATATATCAACGGTAAGTTGGTCAGCAGAGTACATAGTCTAATGTATACTGTTTGATTGATACTACGAAATTTAAATACATCCCTTTATTTTATTGAAGGTTAAGGAAATATGGCGAGAACCTTAGATCAGGGTTTTGAAGCGGAAACAAAACAAAAATATATGTAAAATCAAATATTAATAGAAAATAACTGAAGTTAATATGCCCTAATATAAAAAAAGTTTTTTAAAAGTGTTTGAAATATAAATTCGATTTTTTTTTTGGTAACAATAATTTACACATTTTGATAACTATAAAATAACAACAAAATCTGTAAAAGTTTTTCATCTATTTCATCTATTTTTTGTTCTTATCACATAACACGGAGTGAGATTCATTTTTTTTTTGTCTTATTTAATTATTTAGTCATCAACCAGCAAAAGTTCTTCGGTGTGTGCAAAAATCTGAAAAGAGAAAATGCGTTTTTGTAAAACTCATCGCAATACAAAAAGCGATTTTTTTTATTGTGAATAAATTAATATTTCCGAAAAGAAAGTAAAAAAAAAGATTTATTTACGTAAAGATCCAAAATGTATGTATTATATGATAAATCTGTCCATTATGACAGATATTAAACATAGAAACAAGTGATCATAATAAAAGAAAAAAATACTACTTAAGAATTGGGAACGGAAAAAAGGAAGAATAGCCTTAAATATATGATTAAAAATCTTTACAAACTTAATTTTTAAATAACACAAAAAAAAAGGAAAAAAATTATAAATATTCTACGAAATCATCGTCACCGGCACACAGTGGTTCAAAACCAAAAAAAAAAGTGGTAATAAGTCTGGAACTTCTAAACTATTGGTTGGATTGGAATAGTATATTCTAGGCGATTGTAGTCAAGGATATAGGCTTTCAAAATATTTATTTTTGAGATACCCTGTTGTAACACAGGGTGAGCTACAGGGTGCCAAAGTCGACCACCTTGAGGTGGAAAATGCTTTCAAAGCTTGTAACTTTTATAAATATGAAGTGATTTTTACGTTTTTTAAATTTTTCCAATAACCATTAAATTATTAACAAAAAGCATGCTTATACTACCTAGCTATCGCTTACGGTTTAAAAAATATTTGATTTTAAAAATCAAAATTTGAACTTTTCACCAAATTCTTTCTTGGTTTTTCGCAAATAACATTTTTATTAAAAAAGATAAAAAAAAATCTAAAAATATGTGGCGATAGCCAGTACCTTTTAAAAAAATACGTTGAAGTATTTCTTGAATTATTTCAAACCGTTTAGTGAGCACGAAATCTTAAAGTTGACTTTTTGAATCAGGTTCTAAAAATTGCCAATTTTTGCCAAAAAATACCCTTCATTCTTTCACTTTTTTCTCACAACCTTGGTAAAACATGTATATATTTTTCTACATATTTTAAAAGAATATGCTTCAAGAATGGTTGTAAGCGAAATTTTTTATATTTTTGGACATGCACCCTACGTCCAGCATTGGACGAAATTGGGCAATTTAAAAAAAAACAACTAAGTTTTAAAAGTTAGTACAAAAATATCCGCTCGATTTCTTCAAATATTTCACCGCAGTATTAAACCTCCAAATATTTTTATTTATTTGCCGCAATAAAATTCACCGCCGTTACATAAACGTGGTCAGGACGGCTTAAATGGTGAAAAAAGTCAAATTTTCATACGAATTTTTTTTGTTAACATAGAAAACATATTAAGATTAGTTATTTTTATACTTTGTTTATTGATTCAGAACGGCATTTAAATTATCTAAAACACTTCAAAAAATCATTCTGATAACGTTAATAGTTTTTGAGATATTTATATTCAAATTTCAGAAAAAAATATAGAAAAACTATGGTTTTTCGTTTTTTTTGGTAAAGTGTTCCCAAAATTTTTGAATTTGACTTATTATTATATATATTGTTAAAGAAGACATATTTATCTATTCAACGATATATAACATGTCTATCAAATATATTGCTACATGCTGAAATAATGACCCCAAACCACACTCCACAGGCAAAAATTTAGCTATTTCTCTATTTGTTCATATAAATGGTCATTTACATAGTGAATGACATATTTTTTTTATTGTTTTTTGGTAAAGGATTGCATACGTTTTTATTACTTCAAATAATTTTATATATCTTTTCAAAGAAGGTATAATTATAAGTTGTATATGTTTTACCAACTGCATTTCCTAAGCGGTTGAAGCGTATGGTGCAAAGTATTTCAACGCCAAAATCGTCAACATCATTTACAGAAGAGGATGCGTTAGCTCTTATTTTAAATTTGGGATTGACAAGAAATAAATATGGTATTTTGAGAAAAGCTCTCAAAGAAAAAGGAAACAAAAAATAAAATTCTACCATCTAATGTGAAATCCAATACTGAAAGTGCAAATGTTGGATTAGCGGAACTGCTTGAAAACACTGCATCTAGAATAATATCCACATTTAGCAAAGAAGAAATAGAAATATGCAACAATTCAGAAGTGACGTTAATATGTAAATGGGGATGCGATGGAACATCTGGATTTTCTGAGTATAGGCAACCAAGTGGAAGCAATCCAGAAATAGATTTTTCAACAATTTTTATGACATCATTAGTACCATTAAAAATGAGGCTATATAATGAGACAAGTTCTTCTTCTAGTGAGAGAGAATATCAGGACATATGGAGTAATTTAACACCCGGATCTAAGTTTCTATGTAGGCCAATCCGATTTGAGTACACATAGGAAGACAAAATTACAACACAAAGCATAGTGAGTTCAATAATACCTGTTTTTTTTTGTATAAAATCAGCATCAGAGTTTCGGGCAATTTTATGATCAGTTGAAACTCATTAGGTAAATATTTCATACACCATTAACTTATAATTATACCTTCTTTGAAAAGATATATAAAATTATTTGAAGTAATAAAAACATATGCAACCCTTTACCAAAAAACAATAAAAAAATATGTCATTCACTATGTAAATGACCATTTATATGAACAAATAGAGAAATAGCTAAATTTTTGCCTGTGGAGTGTGGTTTGGGGTCATTATTTCAGCATGTTGCAATATATTTGATAGACATGTTATATATCGTTGAATAGATTAATATGTCTTCTTTAACAATATATATAACAATAAGTAAAATTCAAAAATTTTGGGAACACTTTACCAAAAAAAACCAAAAAAACGAAAAACCATAGTTTTTCTATATTTTTTTCTGAAATTTGAATATAAATATCGCAAAAACTATTAAAGTTATCAAAATGCTTTTTTGAAGTGTTTTAGATAATTTAAATGCCGTTCTGAATCAATAAACAAAATATAAAAATAACTAATTTTAATATCTTTTCTATGTTAACAAAAAAAATTCGTATGAAAATTTGACTTTTTTCACCATTTAAGCCCTCCTGACCACGTTTATGTAACGGCGGTGAATTTTATTGCGGCAAATAAATAAAAATATTTGGAGCTTTAATACTGCGGTGAAATATTTGAAGAAATCGAGCGGATATTTTTGTATTAACTTTTAAAACTTAGTTTTTTTTTTAAATTGCCCAATTTCGTCCAATGCTGGACGTAGGGTGCATGTCCAGAAATATTAAAAATTTCGCTTACAACCATTCCTGAAGCATATTCTTTTAAAATATGTAGAAAAATATATACATGTTTTACCAAGGTTGTGAGAAACAAGTGAAAGAATGAAGGGTATTTTTTTGGCAAAAATTGGCAATTTTTAGAACCTGATTCAAAAAGTCAACTTTAAGATTTCGTGCTCACTAAACGGTTTGAAATAATTCAAGAAATACGTCAACGTATTTTTTTAAAAAGTACTGGCTATCGCCACGTATTTTTAGATTTTTTTTTATCTATTTTAATAAAAATGTTATTTGCGAAAAACCAAGAAAGAATTTGGTGAAAAGTTCAAATGTTGATTTTTAAAATCAAATATTTTTTAAACCGTAAGCGATAGCTAGGTAGTATAAGCATGCTTTTTGTTAATAATTTAATGGTTATTGGAAAAATTTAAAAAACGTAAAAATCACTTCATATTTATAAAAGTTACAAGCTTTGAAAGCATTTTCCACCTCGAGGTGGTCGACTTTGGCACCCTGTAGCTCACCCTGTGTTACAACAGGGTATCTCAAAAATAAATATTTTGAAAGCCTATGTCCTTGACTACAATCGCCTAGAATATACTACTCCAATCCAACTAATAGTTTAGAAGTTCAAGACTTATTACCACTTTTTTTTTGGTTTTGAACCACTGTGCGGCAGTATGAAAGATCTTTCACCGAGGGAGTCTGACGCACGTAAGTTTGTTTAACACTTTATTTTTTTTTTTATTCAAGTCAACAACCAACATTGATCGATTTTGGTATAACATACGATGAATAGTGGTGGGTGCTTGAAATATTATTTATTCTTAATAAAGTGAATTCGCCACGTTCCAATTACAATGAAAAAAAATGATATCTAAAGGAGTAAACTCTTTAAGACGACTTAACTGAATCTTGTTTCATTATTTTCTTTGCTCGATTAAGTATTAAATTAAATGTGTTTTAAATTAAATATTTTAAATCGTTCAAGTAAACTCGCTCTTTAAAAAAAGAGAAAAAAAAAGAAAAAAATATTGGAAATAAATTAAATTTGAACACAATTATATATATATATATATATATGTCCTTTCACTTGTTTCTCACAAAAAAACCCCTTACCACAAATATTAAATTTATGCACGTTGAAATATATACGTATGTAAGGAAAATTACTTCCCTTCTTTAAACTTCTGTAATGTATTTAAAATTCTAGCATTCATCGTACTAAAAGAAACAGATATGTCACACTCCTTTGTGTACATCTCTGACATTTATTGTAATAGAAGAAACAGATGTTTTATAAAATTTGTTAATTCATTAGCACAAGATTTTAAAGATTCAGCAGAAAGAATACTTATTTGGATATATATTGGTAAAAAGAATTTACACTGAAACAATAAACTTTAAATGTCGTTTCTTTGTTTACAGATAAATTTTGTAAATAATATAAGATAAGAAAGATTTAAATATTGTTGATATTTATTATACTAATAAAAATTATAAAAACTTTGTTTACAGAGAAACTCAGTTTAGTTTATATGGTTGGTGTTTGTTCCCCAAGAAAAATAAAGAGCATTATAAAACGACATTTTTTGTTTATGATCAAAAATGGATAAATTGAAATTCGAGTGATGGCAAATCAAATTTTTTGGCCCTAACATCAATCACTACAACAGAAGAAAAAACGTTTTGTATGCCAGAATACCACTAAGACGTGTCACATCACACAGAACTGATGAAAACTCTAGCATTTAAAAAAGTAAAAACTCAATTAAACAAAGACATCAAACACGAAGAGTGTGGATAAAGCTAGACGGGACGTTATCAGCAATCTATTTGGATGAAGAAGGCAATGTACAATTTAAAAATGATTTTTTGGAAGATGTTGAACCTTTTCAGCCTGAAAAAAAATCAACTGCTGAAAGTAGTATTACAGAAGAGGTAATAACGAATATATTATAAAAAATCACTACAAAAAAAGAAGATTTAGTTTGTGTTAAGGATCTAAAGAATTTATCAGGAAAATTTGTCTTAATAAAATTTTCAAACAAAAGTTCAAATGTTATTCAATGGGTAACGGTTTTGAAAGTGAATGCGATCGTCTGGAAATAAAAAAAGGATGGAGAGAAAATTGAAATTATGAGATTTTTCCTAGAAACATCTTGTTTGGATTGGTATAGCTCCATGCTTATAAAGCTATCTTTAAATTCAGAGTGCAACGCTTGGAAAAATAATTTTTGTGAAACTTATGCAGATAAAGGATGGACTCCAATAAAATATGCGATATCTTTTAAATATATAAATGGATCACTGTTAGATTATGCTCTTAAAAAGGAGAGAATTTTACTATAAATAAATAAATCAATAGATACGAAAACTTAAATTGATTTAATTGCAGCGGGATTGCCAGATCTATTGACAGACAGAATTAACAGAGAAAACTTAGAGCATACAGTTATAATTATTTAATGAATTGAGAAGTTTGGAACATCTAATGGAAAGAAACCTTCCAGAAAAAAAGAAAAATGTGAATCTAAATCTGAAGGAAAAGTTTCAGGAGAAAAGCCCATGCAAAATATGTGAAAAAGTAGGGAAAAAAATATCGCTATCATTCTGAGCAATCATGCTGGTTCAGAATTCAGAGAAAGAGGCAGAGTTGAATGGGATGCATTCAAAAAACTGGTAATCTCACCATTAATAAAAATAAAATTACTCTAACAAAACTCATTAGAGGCGAGTGGAGTATACGATTCTGGCTCTAATGTTTCTTTGATAAATTCAAAACTAATAAAAGAAAATTATAGAACAAATAATAAACTGTGCGCAAACATATTTATGAACAATTAATGTTGAGAAAAAAACGAATGGTATGATTCGAATAAAACTAAAAATTTTTAAAATAGAAGTCGATTTATTTGTAATGGATGATGAAAACTTTAGATATGATGTTTTAATTGGCCTGGACATATATAAATTCAAAAAAGGAAGAAAAATTAGATGATTCTAAAATGTTGATAGTTCCTGCTCTAAGTGATTGCAGTAAAAATGAACATGTGAGTAGAATACCAGGAAAATATACAATAAATTTTAATGAACACTTAGAAGTAAAAAATTTTGAAATTTCTATAAACCATTTAGATATGGAACAACAAACAAAGATAAATGATTCATCGATAAATATAAATCAATTTTTGCAAAAGATAAATATGATACGGATACAATAAGAAACTACGAAGCTCACATTGACTTAAAAATAGATAAATATTGCAGTACAGATGTTCTATAAAAGACAGAAAAGAATAGAATCTCAAAACTGCTAAAAAATAATTTGATCGAAGAGTCTTATAGTCCGTTTGCAGGTCCAGTAACTTTAGTTTACAAGAAAGAGGATAATAAAAAATCGAGAGTATGTATTGACTTTAGGGAGTTAAATAAAATTGTTATTCCTCAATCACAGCCATTCCCACTAATTGAAGATTTAGTGGATAAAGCAAGAAACTGTAAGTTTTTTTCAACTCTTGACATAAACTCAGCTTTTTGGGCAATTCCATTAAGGTTTCAAGATCGACAAAAGAACAGGATTTGTAACGCAAGAAGGTCATTTTCAATGGACATGCCTCCCATTTGGGTTAAAAACATCACCAGCAATTTTTCAAACAATTTTAGGTAATACAATAAGAAAACATGAACTTTCACACTCTACAGTGAATTACATAAATGATATCTTAATATTTTCCAAAACTTTTGAAGAACATATGAAACATTAGAGAAATTATCAACCGCAATAACGGAAGAAGGTTTCAGACTAAAATGATCGAAATGTAAGTTTGCAGCAGATTCCGTAAATTTTTTTTTTTATTTTTTTTTTTTATTTACATTTATTTATTTGAAAAATAAAATAAAAATAACTCAATAAGCCCTTTGAAAGATAACCTAATTGCAATAAAAATGTTTGCAGTTCCCAACACTCAGAAAAATATACGACAGTTTTAAGGAAAAATAAATTTTTATAACCAATATATAGCGGAAAGTTCAATCATATTAGATCCACTGCACAATCTGTTGCGAAAAGGAAGAAAATATATTTGGACGAAAAAATGCAATGAATCCTTCGAGAGTGTTAAAAAGTTGCTCTGTTCACAACATATTATGGCAATTTTTGATAAAGACTTACCCACAATTATTTATACAGATGCTAGTATGAAAGGTGTAGCAGCAATTTTAAAACAACCACAAGAAAATGGTGAAGAAAACCCAGTCACATATTTTTCAAAAAAATTAAACCAAAGTCAACAGAAAACAAGTAAGAAAATTATAGTCGGTCTAGCCCGACAATACGATACCCAATACCATGGTTTAGAGACCCTATCTCTTCGGTTCAACTAATTGTTTATAGAAAATAAGCATAAACCAAATTTGAGTGGCATTTTTATTAATTTTTTTGGCTGCAGATATGAAAAAGTTCATATGGGGACTAGGTCCAAAAATGGACCGATCCTGACCATATTTGGTAAAGTCACTTATACTTTGAAAAAATATAAACAAACCAAATTTGAGAAAAATCTGTGCAATATTTTTTTTTTTTTTGATAGATTTAAGTGAAGATCGGCTCCATATGGGGTCTATGACTGAGTCGATCGGTATAATTAAAGATGGGTCTAGGACGAATATTTTTGGTTGTTACAAACAGCAACACAAAGTCATTATACCCAAACCACATAGTGGTATAGGGTATAATTATAGTGTGTCTAGACCGACTATACGATACCCTATACCATGCTATAGGGACCTATCTATCAGGCCCAACTAACTGGATATACTATAGAAAATAAGCATAAACCAAATTTGAGTGGGATTTTTATTAATTTTTTCGGCTGCAGATATGAAAAAGTTCATATCGGATGCTATATCTATATGGGGACTAGGCCCAAAAATGGGCCGATCCTGACCATGTTTGGTAGAGTCTCTTGTATTTTGCAAAAATATATAGAAACAAAATTTGAGAAGAATCAGTGCAATATTTTTGTTTTTTGATAGATTTAAGTGAAGATCGGGAAGCAGCTCTATATGGGGCCTATGACTAAGAGTTGTCCAATTGGGATCATTTTTGGACTACTGATTAATGGATGTAATATATACATACAAACCCAATTTGACTAAGATTTGTATGATAATTTGGATCTTATGGCAATATATGTTGATTTCATAGGGGTCATTTGTATGGGGGCTAGGTCTGAACATGGACCGATTCTCACCAATTTCAATAGCATTCATTCCATGACCGATAAAAGATTAAATACCAAATTTCATCAAAATATATTCATATTTGCGACCTGCAGTTTGATTACAAGCTTTACATGGACACACAGACGGACGGACGGATGGACGGACGGACGGATGGACGGACGGACGGACATCGTAAAATCGAATCAGATAGTGATTCTGATTCGATCGGTATAATTAAAGATGGGTGTAGGTCAAATATTTTTGGTTGTTACAAACAGCAGCACAAAGTCATTATACCCAAACCACATAGTGGTATAGGGTATAAAAAGGCTATCTATTTAGAATGTCTAGCAACAAAAAAGGCTATTATATAATGGCACTGGAAAACATGAATATAAAGGCCAGGACAGACGAAGAACTAGGAGATTTAACATATTAGTTGCCTCAGTATGATTTTAACATAAAGTATGGCCCCCGTAAAGAGAACATGGAAGCTGATTGCTTAAGTAGAAACCCAGTAATATAAGCAGATGATAACTGTGATGATATATTAAAAGTAATAAATTTGATTAAATTGGAAGAAATCTTTGCAGATCAGGAGAAAAACGAAAAACTGAAAGCAAACAAGTAAAAGTAAAAGTAATAAATTTGATTAAATTGGAAGAAATCTTTGCAGATCAGGAGAAAAACGAAAAACTGAAAGCTAACAAGGAAAAATTTATATCAAAACAAAATATTTATTATAAAATAGCAAGGAACAGGAAAAAAATAGTTTTTTCTGAGAAACTTAGTATAGAATTTATAAAAAAATTCATGAACATTTCTGTCAAATAGGATTGAAGCAAATGCAAAAAAAAGATTAGTCCTTTTTATACAGCTGTTAATTTAACTCATAATATACAAAAGATTTGCAGAAACTGTGAAATATGTATCAAGAATAAGTCAAATGCACGCATTCTTTAAAATATTTTTTCTGGTAACACAAAATGCCGACGAGATAGAGGCCGGAACCTAAAGGCGTGCTGATGCTGCTAACGTTTGCAAGAAATTTTGACCTTTCACTTACCATTACCTAGGTTGCATGCTACAGAAAGAATTTTTGGCGCCCAACGTGGGGCCTCACATGATTAATTATAATTTTTTTTCCATCTTTTAATTTAATTTTCAAGCTTTGTTTCATGTGGCTCCTTATATTTTTTCATATTCCTATCATTTCTTTAATTTCTTTATTTTTTTGCTACGTATTATTACTTGCTAATGCTATGGAATCAATATAAAGGAAAAAGTCGTATTAACCTGCATTAAAAGTTTTCATACAACTCTCTTCTTTTTTTTCTTCTTAGAATTTTATTTAAATTACGAAAAGTTATTACTGGAAACGATTCGTTTTGGAAACTTAAGCTAAAACCTAGACCGTTTGATTTTTCCTTAAAATTGTTTTGTTCGGAATGACTATTTTGGTTTAACTCTAAATAAGTACCAACTTAACATCTTCTGAAATTTTCTTTTTACTATCTATGTCTCAATTCTATTCTGTTCTTTTATTTCCTTTTCCGTTTCTAAAAATTCACTTAGGGTATTAGAAGTTAACTCCTGTTGACTCATTAGTTCACCATCCGACAACTTAGCAAAGAAGTCAAACAGTTTCATACACATTTTTTTATATTCCTTTTTTATTGTTGTTAGAATACCTTTGGTTTGGAAATTACCTTTATTGGAAAGATTTCTAATAAAGCACCAGCCATTTTACTCTAATTAACAATTTCTCTCGAATTTCAAACGATTTGCAGTTTTGACCAGAAATCGAACACAGTGTCATACATTTTTGGTAAATTTTTTTTTAAGTTTTGAGATATTGATTTTTCTTTAAATATATTTCGTACATATTTTTTTCGGGGTTTCTTCTATAAAAATCTATTAAATTAATTGATTTTTTCTTTATATGGAGGTTCGTGTAAAATTGTTGAAAAATACTTTTTCAGACTATGACCATCCATTCCTCTAAAACTCTTATTATCATCTTAGTGCTATATTTACCACAGTTTTTTTCGGTTGTTGAATTTTTTCTGTTGACCTTTATTAAAAATTATTTGACAGTAGGGTTCAGATATTAAACATTTTATGATTTATCCCCTATACCATTCTCAATATAAAGTTTTTTTATTTTTATAAAAAATTTTTTATTTTTGTTTGAGTTTATAAATATTTAATTGAACAATATTTGGATGGAATATTATAATTAGTTTTTTTCTAAAGATCCAGTTTTATAAAATGGATGTATTTGAAAGTTAATTAACGTCATTCATTTTCGGAAATTAACCTAAAGATATTCTTCATTTTCGAACAATTAATATAAATTTTACTGACGAGTTTTTTTTTACGCAGTAAACCATAATCATTTTCAATTTATATAGATCAGAAAAGGTTTATTTTGAATTATTTCTAAAGTCTAATATATTTTCAACAAATAATTTTTACAGTTGAGTTTCAAATGTAAACCTTGTTTTTTAATATATATACAATTAATAAGTTAATTAATATTTAGTATATTTTCTCAAAAATTTCTTTGAATTTTGGAATACCATTTGTTCGATATAAAATATTGAAACGAAGATTTTAATTTTCTTTTTGATCATATTTCCACCCTATTTGAATCCAAAGCCAATGATTGGTTTTGGAGATATCACCGTTCTGTTAGGAAAATTCTTTGGCCGAAACTTTGTGATGCTCTTTGCGAACAGTAGCAGGATTCGCGGACAGATGTTGATTTCCTTAAAATGATCCGCGATCATACACAAAACAAGGTGAAAGTTTTGACACGTTTTATGAGCACATAGTTGATATTTCAGATAGGTTAACAACGCCCTTTCCAGAGAGCGTTTTAGTTGAAATTTCGAGTCGGAATTTATTGCCGGAAATTCAACATGAAATACTCAATATTCCTACAACTTCGGTATCAAAATTACGGGACATTTGTCACCGAAGTGAATTTTTTATGCATGACGTTGGCCGAAAACAACAAATTTTTAAACCAGTTGCGCGTAGACAGGTACAGGAAATAGTAGAGGATGAATTAGAACCTTCTGATGAAGATGATGTTGCAGCAATTTCATTAACGTGCTGGAATTGTGAGAAAACTGTTCATCGATATCAGGATTGTCTCGATGAACGACGAGTATTTGGTTGTGGTGCAGCTAACACATACAAACCAAATTGCGCTGAAAAGTGCACGCAAACCATCCGAATCGATCGGCACCAATACAGATTGCTTCTAAAAGAAACACCAAATAGCTTTGTACAAAATCGATGCAATAACAACTCAATTAATTTAAACGCCGACTTAACTTTTAAAAAAATACCATCCTTTGAATGCGTCACAGAAAATAATAAACTTGATTTTTCTTCGAATCATTCTATACGAACCTCGGATTTACATCTTTTAAATATAAATGCTTTACCTCTTTCTTTAAGCAAAATTAATTCTGATAACGAAATGTACATCCCAAATTCTACTCTTTTTCATGCAGGAAATCTCTGTAGAGCGTATGAGGAACTTTTGGGAAAATGTCAATAAAACTCGACGTAGTTTATTAAGTACAATTTACGATAAACCAAATGACATTGGACCTTATGCTGCTGTAGAAATTTTTAACAAAGCATTTGTTGGCTTATTAGACACAGGAGCTTCCATAAGTTGCTTAGGGTCACAGGCAGCAAAAGGATTTTTAGAGTCTAATGGAAATTTGAGAAAAATTCGTTCATTTGTGAAAACTGCGGATGGAAAGTTACAAAACGTTGCAGGGTTTGTAGAGGCGCTTGCTTCAGCACTTTCTTAAATTTAAATTTATTATTAATTTTTTTTTTTTACTTTTTATTTATACGTTCTAAAATATAACATTTGTTATTTGTACACCAACGCCATCTATATTTGACTTTATCCCACCACAATACTTGACTCCTATCACATGATTGACGTTTGTACGCATATTTGTTTACGCATAATTTGTTAGAAGTTGGGAAAAATTACGTTAGTTTTTCAATTTTGTTAAATCACGCTCTAAAGCGAAGCTTTCGTAAAAGATCGGGACAATACTGTCTGCCATTTTAATATCAAACCGTCGTCAAGTGAAGGTGATTTTCTCCAATTGCTGAATTTTTTTATAACAAAAAAAAATTTTTTTTCTTTAACCTTTAAAAGGAGATAAACTTGTAAGTACTAAATTAAAGCTTCAAATTAATTCTTGCTGAGAATTAATTAATTCCCCCTCTAACATGAGTATTATTTTGCCGGGATACCTTTTATTTGAAAGGCAGGCATTGGCCTGCAAGTTAACATAAGGAAAAAAAAACGATATTTGATTGATGAGGTAAATTTATCGAATTAAATAAAATTTTCCTAGAAAATCCCTTAATTTCTTTTATCACTAACTTAGAGAGTTTAGTTTTTCATCTAATTGGACCATTTACTATTGTGGAGGGTGCAGAATTCTTTGCTTTTGTTTTTTATTTAAGGTGCCACTCTTTTATGGTAATTATTGCATTAACTCTCTCTTTTGTATATAAAAATTTACATAAATTTAACATTTTATATAGGTTTGGCACCTAATTGTGTTTTATTACAGCAACAAAATCCTGTAAAAGTAATCCGCATGGGCTTTTGCATAATTGAAATATAGGAGTTCCTTTTGTTCTCACTTCATTAAGACCAGCGTAGCAACCTCTTCAGTCAAGTGAGAGTGTCGATCAGTGCGGTCTTATAATTCGGTGTGCGGTGTTAATTACAGCGTTAAAATGTATAAAAGTATAGCAAAACCCTAAATTTATATAGAAAGGAATTTTAAAATACTCGAGTGATTAATCTTAAAAGGAAAAATTATATAGTGAAAAGAAAAGAATCAATATCAATTCCACTCTAACATAATAACCTATATACAATAATGTAGAAGAAAGAAAAAACGATAATTTATTGTAAAAATTAATAATAATGTAGTTACTTTGAATATCAAATATAAAAAAAAAAACGGAACCAAGAAAAAGTTAGTTACATCGAAAACTCGAGATCATGTTAAAATATTAAATTATATTCTTTTGGTGAAAATATTTAATCTATTTTAGTGAACACAAATTTTAATTCCAATTCTTAATCAATGAATTTTTAAAATTGAAAATTAATTTTGCTTGACTGTGTAAAATAAATATTTGCCTAAAATTGCATTACATTACGATTTCAATGTATTTGCATACAACGTAAATATGAATACACATATGTACATTTTTACATATTAAGTGAATATACATACAGACAAACAAGAATCTTTTTCTGTTGTTATTTTTTTTACTGGTAATGCTGCTGATTCTCTTTTGTAAATCAGCTATTTTAAATAAAGTTTTATTTCCATCTGAATTAATGTTAGTAAAGTAATTATTTCGCCAAGAAAAAAAATAATATACGCACATATAAAAAAAAAAAATTCATTGTTTGCAAACTAAATTTAATCCTAAAAGTGTTTCACGACTTAAAAACAATTTTTTAATTACTCTCAAGAAAAAAAAACAACAACATACAAAACCCAATATTGCTAATCTTGGTTTAGCTTCTAATATTTAAGGAAATAACATAATCAAATGTTGCTAACATTAGCTTATCCTCTCATGTTTAAATACGCAAAGAGATACGCTCTAAGAATTTAAATTGACAGACAACACCACCAACATGTTCGCTGTGCTCTTCGAAAGATCTTTCGATGTGGGAACAACAACAACATTGATGATGTAAGTCTCTTTTTATTTTTATTTCAATTTTATTTACATTTCGTTCTTCGCTTACAACATGCAATTAATTTTTTCCGAAAGTAAATGAGTGACCAGACTAGAGCTTAATAACGAAAATTTTAAAACTTAGTTTATAATGAATTCTAGTGCAATTTTTATTTGCGTTATTAAATTTTAGTACGGTCGAAATTTTTATTGCATTTTGATGTAGGAGTTTTTGGTATTCCTTCAATTTTGTTGTTTTTTTTTTTGATCCTATCAATTTAAATCAACTTCAATTGATTAAATAGTTTTTTGTTTAAGTTAACCATAAATTTTAATAATTTTAATATCATTTCAAATATTGTATTTATTTTTTTTTTTCGTTGGATTAATTTAAATGGAATTATGAATCCAATAATTGGATAGGATAACTTGAATTATGGTTCCTTTCTTATTTGTTATGATTTCAATTAATTTTTGGTTATCTTTGGCTTGACTAATTAAAATTTTTTTTGTTTATAAATAATTTTATAATATAAACTATTATTACCTAATTAGCATTATTATTATTTTTTTTTATCTTAAGTATTTTTCATAAATGATATTTCATAGATATTTTGGTAATACAACCTTTATCTTTGAGTCTAAATCAATATGAATTGTGCTTGAATTTAAATTTATCTGTTTGATTTAAAACTTTTGGTTTTTAACTTGCTGTGTTAGATATGGGATATCTAAAACTCGTTTTCTTTCGGTTTTTAATTTATTTAGAGATCATGGTAGGGTGGGCGCAGTATATCTGTAACATCCAAGATATAGGACTGATATTTTCGGTACAGATCATTTTTTTTTATTTTTGGGTCCAATGATTTATTCTATTCTTCCAGCTTCTTTTTCTTCTCTCCCCCCCAATTTTATTTATCCGCATACATAAATTTAAAATTTTATTGTAACAACGTTGGCATGAATGCAGCAGGCCCCGAACCTCCCCTCCGACGAGCACAAGCTGGACCATGTGCATGGAACCGCCTTGCTATGCTTTCCCAGATAACATCTGCCAGCCAACCCTCAATTTTACACGTTGTATGCTACAATATGAATTTTTGGCGCCCAACGTGGGGCCCGAACAGGTCAAGCAATTTCTTTCCAACATCTTTTTTATATTTTCTATATTTCAATAAATTTATTTTTCTTCCTTCAACTTCCCAATTTTCACGTAACTTTTAAATTTTACCGAAATTATTTTGAGCAAAAGCCATTTTGCCTTTCGTAATAACCTTTTATTTTTTGTTGCGTATCGCTTCCTCTATCGCAAGTAAATTTTTTGTTATCTGTTTTTCACTTTCAGGAATTCAGTGCCTGGACAACTGAGCTAGGCGTAACCGATTGTGAAGGCGATTTCAATTATTTACTCTGTCCAACTGCGGGTGGAATTATAAGACTATGATTAAAATAGTTTTATCCCCTACAGCTACATGTATTCTTCATTAATTATTTCAAACTTTTCCAAATTTCACGTAATTTTTTTTTTACGTTTTTCGCTTTCAGGAATTTAGAGCTTGGACAAATGAGCTAGGTCTAACCGATTGTGACAGCGATTTAAATTATTCACCCTATCCAATTGTAGGTGGAATTATACAACTATGGCTAATAGTTTTATCCCCTACAAGTACATCTTTTCTTAGCTTTGATTTTCTTTCTCCTTGTACCTAGAATAATTTAGTTTTCTGTTCGGAAGAGTATTACCACAGCAAGTTAACACCATTAGTAAAAGAATCAAACAGTACAGATATAATTACGTTTATCGATTTTTTTTTATATAATTTGAATAATTTTTATTTTTTTTGTTACATTCCGCAAATTCTCAAAGTTATTTTAATTAATATTTTTGTTTAAGCAGATATACAAACTATAACTATAGTTTAGTATAACCAAAAAAGTGTGTTGCTTAAGTCTTCATTAATAAACGAAAATATTTGAAAGCTTCTTTCTTAAGCCAAGGAAATTAATTTATACTCCAGCAACTTGTTGCCTCAAATTTGTTGCTATATTGATGTGAGTTGGTTAATAGTCAACTATTTGTTTTGTATTACTCTTATTTCCGGTCGCCATTTCAATCTCTGAGTTTGCATTTATTTAATCAAAATTTTTTTTGGTGTTACCATACAGGTTATAATTACATACAAATCCATACAAGATTTTTAGTTTCTGTTTCCGATAAACAGAATCTGTTGATAGCTTTCCTTTTCCGGTTACTATACAGAACTGTTTATATTTCATATTCTTCTTACATATACATTGTTAAAAGCAGCCTATGAATTTATAAAAAAAAAATTTATAAAGGAAAGGGGAACAACTAGTTTGTATTTATTTGTTTCAGCATACTTTTGCTGAAATAATTGTTTTTTTTTCCAAAAATAATAATTATTTTGCAATTTTTTTTATATATCCTAAAATATATGTAAATGTTTATTTTTTTATCTTTAATTTTTTTTCTGCTTTGATAGCTTGAAACATCTCCATAATTTTTTTTTTTTGGGAACTTAATTTTTCATTCATTTCATTTTTTTTATTTGTCATTTTTTAATATGACTAGTAAAGACAACTACTCGGGTACCTCAAGTGGTAATAGACATCCCGACTGCAGTGTATGCAGTAGTACTATAGCCTCGAAAACTGACTTAGTAAGAACGTGTTGTGGACATGAGTTTCATAAATATTGTTTGAGCAAGTGTTTGAAAATAAGACCTTTTTGTCCAATTTGTAATTCGCGTATTATAAATGACCCACCAAAAGATGGTGCCACCAGCATCGAAACTCGGTCAAGATCTGCAATACATAATACTACAGCACAAGCTGAACAGCTTAACGCTTCATTTAAAGATAAGGCTTCAGTAGAAAATATTGCATTGAATACATCTGCAGTAAACCCACAAAATTTGAATACAGTGACCTCTAATATTTCTCCTGCGAATACCAGTGATGTTATACCGAATGATACTTTAAAGTCAATGATAGCTTCTATTATTGCGGAGCAACAAGCCCAATTATTTTCGGCCTTAAGTAGTCAAATGGCCCAATTAATAGAGACGAATATTGGGGCTAGCCTATCCAGATTAAGTATAAACGTTCCAAACGTTCACAGCCAAGTGGTGCACAATTGCAACCGCCGTCAGTTTTTGGGAACGCCACCACAAATGCGAACATTGCCAGCTGTTGAACAGCAAACTTTTAGGGACTTGTTAGGTATTAGACCGGTAGAACCTTCATCCAGTTCCTCTTATCAACAGCGCTTTGAGAATATGACTTCAAATGGCAGACCTAGCTATACCAATTCTTGGTCATCATCACCTTGCGATTTAAATGTTCGGCCAGATAAGGTCTTACAAATAATTTTCAACTGGAAAATTAAGTTTTCAGGGGTTCAACTAGCCTTTCTGTTGATAGCTTTATATACCGCGTGGAGTCTTTAACTGCTCAAACCCTACAAAATAATTTCGATCTATTGTGCAAAAATGCTAACTCCTTATTTGAAGGCAAAGCCAGTGATTGGTTCTGGCGATACCATAGAACGTTTTCTTCCATTACCTGGCCTAATTTATGTCAGGCCCTTAGACAACAATATAGGGATGCTCGCACGGATGTCGACTTTTTGGAATTATTAAGGGATCGCAAACAGAAAGTAAATGAAGCGTTTGATTCATTTTATGAATCAATTAATGATCTTCTCGATCGAATAAAAGACCCAATTGATGATTCTACTTTAGTAGAAATAATAAGGCGTAATTTGTTACCCGAAATACAACATGAGATTTTAAATACGCAAATCTATTCGGTTCAACACGGGTTGGGTTTTCATAGAAATCACCCCATTCATAAACGTCTCTCTGAGATTGACGATGATTTCAATAATGATACTGATTTACAGTTAATATCTGAAAATGAGGGAATTTCTGAAATTAATCTGGTTTGTTGGAACTGTCGAAAATCACGACACAGATACCAGGATTGTCTTTCTGACCGTACGATATTTTGTTATGGTTGCGGTAAAGTCGATACTTATAAACCGAATTACAAATATTGCGCTTCAAAAAACTTGCGGTTCAGTGTACCGAAAGGTGCACACAATCAAACGGAAACGGAAATATAATATCCATCTTAAAGCACTCAACTAAAAATGATTTAAATATTACCGGAGATGACAACTATACAAACTCTACACACATTTCACCAAAATCTGAAACCACAGATTTTTTAAATATGCCCCAACTTTTGAAACCTCTCCATGTTAGAATAAAGGAATATAATCAGGCTAGAGAAAGAATTTTTAGCGACAATCACAAACCTTCTCGTTCATCCTTACGTATACGAAGTTTTTGGCAAAATATTAAACGTTTTAGGAAAAAGTTCGTGTACTCTGTTCTTGATAAGCCATGTGATATAAGGCCGTATGCTGAGGTTATTCTCTTTGGCAAAAACATTTTAGGATTACTGGATACTGGAGCATCGATCAGCTGTATTGGTGCAGATGCCGCACAAAGTTTTCTCAACTCAGGAGTCCCATATCGTAAGCTGAAAACATCGGTTAAAACTGCGGATGGTAAAGGCCAGAGTGTTGTAGGTTTTGTAAACACGGAGGTGATTTTTAAGGGGGTAAACAAGAAGATAGTAATTTTTATTATTCCTAGCCTGGAAAGAAATTTATTTTTAGGAATAGATTTTTGGGAAATGTTTGATTTACTCCCAACAGGTTTAGACTGAGTTATATCTCCTCTCAATTCACAAGTAAGCGAAATTGTGTCCCAAATCCCACTTTCAGCCATTCAACAATAGCGTCTTCAGCAGGTGGTAAATTTATTCCCCTCATTTGTTAACGAAGGTTTGGGAAGAACTAATATTTTGTGTCACGTCATAGATACCGGAGATGCAAAGCCGATAAAGCAACGTCATTTTCCTGTCTCCCCGGCAGTAGAAAAACTAATTTATGAGGAACTTGATAGGATGATTTCGTTAGGAGTTATTGAGGAGTCAAACAGTGCCTGGTCTTCTCCAGTTGTTCTTCATTGAAAGCTAGGGAAAAATAGGCTTTGTTTAGACAGTAGAAAATTAAATTCGGTTACGGTTGGTGATGCATATCCCCTGCCGCAGATTGACGGCATTTTGAGCAGACTACCCAAGGCAGAATTTATAACGAGCTTGGATGCTTTTTGGCTGATTCCGCTAGACTCACAGTCTAAAGATAAGACAGCATTTACCGTTCCTGAGAGACCGCTATACCATTACAAAGTTATGCCATTCGGGCTTTGTAATGCCACGCAGACTATGTCTAGATTAATGGATAAGGTTATATCTCCGGCTCTCAGGAGCGAGGTGTTTGTCTATCTTGATGATTTGTTAGTTATTTCGGAATCTTTCGAAAAGCATTTAGAGGTTTTAAGGGTAGTTGCTCAATCAATAAAAGACTCGGGTTGACAACTAATGTACAGAAAAGTCATTTCTGTGTTCCAGAAGTTAAATACCTAGGACATTTGGTTGGTAACGGGGTTATTCAGACGGATCCATAAAAAGGGTCCGCTATTACAGAATTCCCAGTTCCTCGATCCGTAAAACAAATTAGAAGATTCTTGGGAATGACGGGTTGGTACCGTAAGTTTATACGAAATTATGCCGCTGTTACTACGCCTATAACTGATTTGTTTAAATGTAAAAAGAAATTTGTATGGACCGATGAAGCCCAAAAAGCGTTTGATGTTTTAAAGACCCATTTGAGCACCGCACCCGTTTTACACAGCCCCAATTTCTCGCAGCCGTTCTTCATACACTCCGACGCTAGTAAAACAGCTACAGGAGTATTGGTTCAAAAGAATGCGGAGGGTGAAGAGGTTCCTGTGGCAATTATGTCCAAGAAACTCAACCAAGCCCAACGTAATTACTCGGTAACCGGACAGGAATGCTTAGCAGCTTTGCTAAGTATTAAAAAGTTTAGAGCATATGCCGAAGGTCATGAGTTCACGGTCATCACTGATCACGCATCATTGAAGTGGCTCATGTCCCAGACAGATCTCAGTACAAGGTTAGCTCGGTGGGCCTTAAAACTGCAGGGTGTCAAATTTAACATTCAGCATAGACGTGGTACGCAGAACATAGTTCCAGATACTCTTTCGAGGGCCAATACCGTGGACTTGTCCGAATTAGGTGTTGAAAGTTTAACAGATATTGACAGTGACAGTGGTTTTTTTGTAGACCTAGAATCTACACATTTGATCTCTGACGAATACAAACAATTGGCTGAAAAAATTAGTGAAAATTCTAAGGACATGCCAGACTTAAAAGTAGTTGACATATACATATATAGACGAACTGATCATGCTACGGGGGAAAAGTTCCACGATGATTTGACATGGAAATTGTGGATCCCGAGGGACATGGTTCCGGATATTTTATTTAAAGCCCACAATAGTTCTTTAGCTTCACACGGGGGTATAAATAAAACTCTTGAGAAAATTAGACGATTTTATTTTTGGCCGAATTTAGCTGTTGATGTTAGAAACTATATTAGTAATTGTGAGGTATGCAAAACAACTAAGCATCCGAATCAAGTTCTTAGACCTCCGATGGGGAAAATTGCTGGCACTCATCGATTTTTCCAGAAATTATTTGTTGATTTCTTAGGACCTTATCCACGATCTCGTTCTGGTAACATTGGAATATTTATTGCATTAGATCAATATTCAAAGTTTCCGTTTTTAAAAGCAATTAAAAAGTTAACATCAGATGTTGTTGTTAAATACTTAGAACAGGAATTGTTCCACACTTTTGGTGTCCCTGAGGCCATTGTGTCTGACAATGGCTCACAATTTAAGTCTAACCAATTCAACGAGTTTTTGAAAAAGTACGGTGTAAACCATGTATACACTGCTGTTCATGCTCCCCAAGCTAAGGCATCAGAACGAGTAAACCGCTCTGTTTTATCGGCCATTAAATCCTACGTACGACCTGACCAGAAGAATTGGGATGAGTTACTTAGTAACATTAGCTGTGCCTTAAGGCAGTTCATTCGGCAATTGGCACTTCACCCTACTATCTAAAATTTGGCCAACATATGGTAACAAATGGTGCTACGTATGCTTTGTTACGTCAGCTTGAAATGCTTGATGACCGTACTGTGCGTTTTGACCGAAACGATTCTCTTCAAATTATGGGTAAGAGAGCTGCTGAGCTAATCCAAAACCAGTTTGAACGAAACGCAAGAACCTACAATCTTAGAGCTAGAGAAATTTCCTATGATGTAGGTCAAGAGGTCTTTAGTCGGAATTTCAAGCAGAGCAGTCTTGAACAGGGTTATAATGCCAAGCTTGCCCGACTTTTGTTAAGGCTCGTATACGTAGAAAGCTAGGAAATTCTTACTATGCGCTAGAAGACTTAAGAGGCAATCTTTTAGGAAATTATCACGCCAAGGATATTAGGCAATAACGGGTTTTTATTTTTTATAAGCTTTCGGCATTTGCAAGCGGGATCAGCCTTGAAATTTGCATTTTCAAACCCCAAGTCTGATTTTGGCGGGGGGGAAATGTAAAGGCGCTTGCTTCAGCATTTTCTTAAATTTAAATTCATTATTAAATTTTTTTTACTTTTTATTTATACGTTCTAAAATTTACCATTTGTTATTTGTACACCAACGCCATCTATTTTTGACTTTACCCCACCACAATACTTGACTCCTATCACATGATTGACGTTTGTACGCATATTTGTTTACGCATGATTTGTTAGAAGTTGGGAAAAATTACGTTAGTTTTTCAATTTTGTTAAATCACGCTCTAAAGCGAAGCTTTCGTAAAAGATGGGGACAACACTGTCTGCCATTTTAATATCAAACCGTCGTCAAGTGAAGGTGATTTTCTCCAATTGCTGATTTTTTTTATAACAAAACAAAAAAAATTTTTTTTCTTTAACCTTCAAAAGGAGATAAACTTGTAAGTACTAAATTAAAGCTTCAAATTAATTCTTGCTGAGAATTAATTAATTCCCCCTCTAACATGAGTATTATTTTGCTATATAACTAGCTTTTAGATTTTTGCTTCAATTATTAAAACCCAAATTTAAATTTCGGGATACCTTTTATTTGAAAGGCAGTCATAGGCCTGCAAGTTAACATAAGGAAAAAAACGATATTTGATTGATGAGGTAAATTTATCGAATTAAATAAAATTTTCCTAGAAAATCCCTTAATTTATTTTATCACTAACTTAGAGAGTTTAATTTTTCATCTAATTGGACCACTTACTATTGTGGAGGGTGCAGAATCCTTTGCTTTTCTTTTATTTAAGGCGCCACTCTTTCATGGTAATTATTGCATTAACTCTATCTTTTGTATATAAAAATTTACATAAATTTAATATTTTAATAGGTTTGGCACCTAATTGTGTTTTATTACAACAAAAAAATCCTGTAAAAGCAATCGGCATGGGCTTTTGCATAATTGAGAAATATGAGTTCCTTTTGTTCTCACTTCATTAAGACCAGCATAGCAACCTCTTCAGTCAAGTGAGAGTGTCGATCAGTGCGGTCTTATAATTCGGTGTGCGGTGTTAATTACAGTGTTAAAATGCAAAATGCTTCAAAAATGTAAAAGTATAGCAAAACCCTAAATTTATATAGAAAGGAATTTTAAAATACTCGAGTGATTAATCATAAAAGGAAAAATTATATAGTGAAAAGAAAAGAATCAATATCAATTCCACTCTAACATAATAACCTATATACAATAATGTAGAAGAAAGAAAAAACGATAATTTATTGTAAAAATTAATAATAATGTAGTTAAATATAAAAAAAAAAAAAACGGAACCAAGAAAAAGTTAGTTACATCGAAAACTCGAGAGCATGTTAAAATATTAAATTATATTCTTTTGGTGAAAATATTTAATCAATTTTACTGAACACAAATTTTAATTCCAATTCTTAATCAATGAATTTTTAAAATTGAAAATTAATTTTGCTTGACTGTGTAAAATAAATATTTTCCTAAAATTGCATTACATTACGATTTCAATGTATTTGCATACAACGTAAATATGAATACACATATGTACATTTTTACATATTAAGTGAATATACATACAGACAAACAAGAATCTTTTTCTGTTGTTATTTTTTTTACTGGCAATGCTGCTGATTCTCTTTTGTAAATAAGCTATTTTAAATAAAGTTTTATTTCCATCTCAATTAATGTTAGTAAAGTAATTATTTCGCCAAGAAAAAAAATAATATACGCACATATAAAAAAAAAAAATTCATTGTTTGCAAACTAAATTTAATCCTAAAAGTGTTTCACAGCTTAAAAACAATTTTTTAATTACTCTCAAGAAAAAAAAAACAACAACATACAAAACCCAATATTGCTAATCTTGGTTTAGCTCCTAATATTTAAGGAAATAACATAATCAAATGTTGCTAACCTTAGCTTATCCTCTCATGTTTAAATACGCAAAGAGATACGCTCTAAGAATTTAAATTGACAGACAACACCACCAACATGTTCGCTGTGCTCTTCGAAAGATCTTTCGACGTGGGAACAACAACAACATTGATGATGTAAGTCTCTTTTTATTTTTATTTCAATTTTATTTACATTTCGTTCTTCGCTTACAACATGCAATTAATTTTTTCCGAAAGTAAATGAGTGACCAGACTAGAGTTTATTAACGAAAATTTTAAAACTTAGTTTATAACGATTTCTAGTTCCATTTTTATTTGCGTTATTAAATTTTAGTACGGTCGAAATTTTTATTGCATTTTGATGTAGGAGTTTTTGGTATTCCTTCAATTTTGTTGTTTTTTTTTTTTTGATCCTATCAATTTAAATCAACTTCAATTGATTAAATAGTTTTTTGTTTAAGTTAACCATAAATTTTAATAATTTTAATATCATTTCAACTATTGTATTTATTTTTTTTTTTCGTTGGATTAATTTAATTGGAATTATGAATCCAATAATTGGATAGGATAACTTGAATTATGATTCCTTTCTTATTTGTTATGATTTCAATTAATTTTTGGTTATCTTTGGCTTGACTAATTAAAATTTTTTTTGTTTATAAATAACTTTATAATATAAACTATTATTACCTAATTAGCATTATTATTATTTTTTTTTTATCTTAAGTATTTTTCATAAATGATATTTCATAGATATTTTGGTAATACAACCTTTATCTTTGAGTCTAAATGAATTTTGTTTTAAATAAATCAATATGAATTGTGCTTGAATTTAAATTTATCTGTTTGATTTAAAACTTTTGGTTTTTAACTTGCTGTGTTAGATATGGGATTTCTAAAACTCGTTTTCTTTCGGTTTTTAATTTATTTTGAGATCATGGTAGGGTGGGCGCAGTATATCTGTAACATCCAAGATATAGGACTGATATTTTCGGTACAGATCATTTTTTTATTTTTAGGTCCAATGATTTATTATTTTCTTCCAGCTTCTTTTTCTTCTCTCCCCCCCAATTTTATTTATCCGCATGCATAAATTTAAAATTTTATTGTAACAACGTTGGCACGAATGCAGCAGGCCCCGAACCTCCCCTCCGACGAGCACAAGCTGGACCATGTGCATGCAGCCGCCTTGCTATGCTTTCCCAGATAACATCTGCCAGCCAACCCTCAATTTTACACGTTATATGCTACAATATAAATTTTTGGCGCCCAACGTGGGGCCCGAACAGGTCAAGCTATTTTTTTTTCCAACATCTTGTTTATATTTTCTATATTTCAATAAATTTATTTTTCTTCCTTCAACTTCCCAATTTTCACGTAACTTTTAAATTTTACGGAAATTATTTTGAGCAAAAGCCAGTTGGCCTTTCGTAATAACCTTTTATTTTTTGTTGCGTATCGCTTCCTGTATCGCAAGTAAATTTTTTGTTATCTGTTTTTCACTTTCAGGAATTCAGTGCCTGGACAATTGAGCTAGGCGTAACCGATTGTGAAGGCGATTTCAATTATTTACTCTGTCCAACTGCGGGTGGAATTATAAGACTATGATTAAAATAGTTTTATCCCCTACAGCTACATCTATTCTTCATTAATTATTTCAAACTTTTCCAAATTTCACGTAAATTTTTTTTTACGTTTTTCACTTTCAGGAATTTAGAGCTTGGACAAATGAGCTAGGTCTAACCGATTGTGACAGCGATTTAAATTATTCACCCTATCCAGTTGTAGGTGGAATTATAAAACTATGGCTAATAGTTTTATCCCCTACAAGTACATCTTTTCTTAGCTTTGATTTTCTTTCTCCTTGTACCTAGAATAATTTAGTTTTCTGTTCGGAAGAGTATTACCACAGCAAGTTAACACCATTAGTAAAAGAATCAAACAGTACAGATATAATTATAGTTTAGTATAACCAAAAAAGTGTGTTGCTTAAGTCTTCATTAATAAACGAAAATATTTGAAAGCTTTTTTCTTAAGCCAAGGAAATTAATTTATACTCCAGCAACTTGTTGCCTCAAATTTGTTGCTATATTGATGTGAGTTGGTCAATAGTCAACTATTTGTTTTGTATTACTCTTATTTCCGGTCGCCATTTCAATCTCTGAGTTTGAATTTATTTAATCAAAATTTTTTTTGGTGTTACCATACAGGTTATAATTACATACAAATCCATACAAGATTTTTAGTTTCTGTTTCCGATAAACAGAATCTGTTGATAGCTTTTCTTTTCCGGTTACTATACAGAACTGTTTATATTTCATATTCTTCTTACATATACATTGTTAAAAGCAGCCTATGAATTTATAAAAAAAAAAAAATTTATAAAGGAAAAGGGAACAAATAGTTTGTATTTATTTGTTTCAGCATACATTTGCTGAAATAATTGTTTTTTTTTTCAAAAATAATAATTATTTTGCAATTTTTTTTATATATCCTAAAATATATGTAAATGTTTATTTTTTTATCTTTAATTTTTTTTCTGCTTTGATGGCTTGAAACATCTCCATAATTATTTTTTTTGGGAACTCAATTTTTCATTCATTTCATTTTTTTTATTTGTCATTTTTTAATATGACTAGTAAAGACAACTACTCGGGTACCTCAAGTGGTAATAGATATCCCGACTGCAGTGTATGCAGTAGTACTATAGCCTCGAAAACTGACTTAGTAAGAGCGTGTTGTGGACATGAGTTTCATAAATCTTGTTTGAGCAAGTGTCTGAAAATTAGACCTTTTGTCCAATTTGTAATTCGCGTATTATAAATGACCCACCAAAAGATGGTGCCACCAGCATCGAAACTCGGTCAAGATCTGCAATACATAATACTACAGCACAAGCAGAACAGCTTAACGCTTCATTTAGAGATAAGGCTGCAGTTCAAGTGGCAGGAAATATTGCATTGAATACATCTGCAGTAAGCCCACAAAATTTGAATACAGTGACCTCTAATATTTCTCCTGAGAATACCAGTGATGTTATACCGAATGATACTTTAAAGTCAATGATAGCTTCTATTATTGCGGAGCAACAAGCCCAATTATTTTCGGCCTTAAGTAGTCAAATGGCCCAATTAATAGAGACGAATATTGGGGCTAGCCTATCCAGATTAAGTCTAAACGTTCCAAATATTTCACAGCCAAATGGTGCACAATTGCAACCGCCGTCAGTTTTGGGAACGCCACCACAAATGCGAACATTGCCAGCTGTTGAACAGCAAACTTTTAGGGACTTGTTAGGTATCAGACCGGTAGAACCTTCATCCAGCTCCTCTTATCAAACGCGCTTTGAGAATATGACTTCAAACGGCAGACCTAGCTGTACCAGTTCTTGGTCATAATCATCTTGCGATTTAAATGTTCGGCCAGATAAGGTCTTACAAATAATTTCCAACTGGAAAATTAAGTTTTCAGGGAGTTCAACTAGCCTTTCTGTTGATTGCTTTATATACCGCGTGGAGTCTTTAACTGCTCAAACCCTACAAAATAATTTCGATCTATTGTGCAAAAATGCTACCTCCTTATTTGAAGGCAAAGCCAGTGATTGGTTCTGGCGATACCATAGAACGGTTTCCATTACCTGGCCTAATTAATGTCAGGCTCTTAGACACCAATATAGGGATGCTCGCACGGATGTCGACTTTTTGGAATTATTAAGGGATCGCAAACAGAAAGTAAATGAAGCGTTTGATTCATTTTATGAATCAATTAATGATCTTCTCGATCGAATAAAAGACCCAATTGATGATTCTACTTTAGTAGAAATAATAAGGCGTAATTTGTTACCCGAAATACAACATGAGATTTTAAATACAGTTAATATCTGGAAATGAGGGAATTTCTGAAATTAATCTGGTTTGTTGGAACTGTCGAAAATCACGACACAGATACCAGGATTGTCTTTCTGACCGTACGATATTTTGTTATGGTTGCGGTAAAGTCGATACTTATAAACCGAATTACAAATATTGCGCTTCAAAAAACTTGCGGTTCAGTGTACCGAAAGGTGCACACAATCAAACGGAAACGGAAATATAATATCCATCTTAAAGCACTCAACTAAAAATGATTTAAATATTACCGGAGATGACAACTATACAAACTCTACACACATTTCACCAAAATCTGAAACCACAGATTTTTCAAATATGCCCCAACTTTTGAAACCTCTCCATGTTAGAATAAAGGAATATAATCAGGCTAGAGAAAGAATTTTTAGCGACAATCACAAACCTTCTCGTTCATCCTTACGTATACGAAGTTTTTGGCAAAATATTAAACGTTTTAGAAAAAAGTTCGTGTACTCTGTTCTTGATAAGCCATGTGATATAAGGCCGTATGCTGAGGTTATTCTCTTTGGCAAAAACATTTTAGGATTACTGGATACTGGAGCATCGATCAGCTGTATTGGTGCAGATGCCGCACAAAGTTTTCTCAACTCAGGAGTCCCATATCGTAAGCTGAAAACATCGGTTAAAACTGCGGATGGTAAAGGCCAGAGTGTTGTAGGTTTTGTAAACACGGAGGTGATTTTTAAGGGGGTAAACAAGAAGATAGTAATTTTTATTATTCCTAGCCTGGAAAGAAATTTATTTTTAGGAATAGATTTTTGGGAAATGTTTGATTTACTCCCAACAGGTTTAGACTGAGTTATATCTCCTCTCAATTCACAAGTAAGCGAAATTGTGTCCCAAATCCCACTTTCAGCCATTCAACAACAGCGTCTTCAGCAGGTGGTAAATTTATTCCCCTCATTTGTTAACGAAGGTTTGGGAAGAACTAATATTTTGTGTCACGTCGTAGATACTGGAGATGCAAAGCCGATAAAGCAACGTCATTTTCCTGTCTCCCCGGCAGTAGAAAAACTAATTTATGAGGAACTTGATAGGATGATTTCGTTAGGAGTTATTGAGGAGTCAAACAGTGCCTGGTCTTCCCCAGTTGTTCTTCATCGAAAGCCAGGGAAAAATAGGCTATGTTTAGACAGCAGAAAATTAAATTCGGTTACGGTTGGTGATGCATATCCCCTGCCGCAGATTGACGGCATTTTGAGCAGACTACCCAAGGCAGAATTTATAACGAGCTTGGATCTTAAGGATGCTTTTTGGCTGATTCCGCTAGACTCACAGTCTAAAGATAAGACAGCATTTACCGTTCCTGAGAGACCGCTATACCATTAAAAAGTTATGCCATTCGGGCTTTGTAATGCCACGCAGACTATGTCTAGATTAATGGATAAGGTTATATCTCCGGCTCTCAGGAGCGAGGTGTTTGTCTATCTTGATGATTTGTTAGTTATTTCGGAATCTTTCGAAAAGCATTTAGAGGTTTTAAGGGTAGTTGCTCAATCAATAAAAGACTCAGGGTTGACAACAAATGTACAGAAAAGTCATTTCTGTGTTCCGGAAGTTAAATACCTAGGACATTTGGTTGGTAACGGGGTTATTCAGACGGATCCAGAAAAAGGGTCCGCTATTACAGAATTCCCAGTTCCTCGATCCGTAAAACAAATTAGAAGATTCTTGGGAATGACGGGTTGGTACCGTAAGTTTATACGAAATTATGCCGCTGTTACTACGCCTATAACTGATTTGTTAAAATGTAAAAAGAAATTTGTATGGACCGATGAAGCCCAAAAAGCGTTTGATGTTTTAAAGACCCATTTGAGCACCGCGCCCGTTTTACACAGCCCCAATTTCTCGCAGCCGTTCTTCATACACTGCGACGCTAGTAAAACAGCTATAGGAGTATTGGTTCAAGAGAATGCGGAGGGTGAAGAGGTTCCTGTGGCAATTATGTCCAAGAAACTCAACCAAGCCCAACGTAATTACTCGGTAACCGAACAGGAATGCTTAGCAGCTTTGCTAAGTATTAAAAAGTTTAGAGCATATGTCGAAGGTCATGAGTTCACGGTCATCACTGATCACGCATCATTGAAGTGGCTCATGTCCCAGACAGATCTCAGTACAAGGTTAGCTCGGTGGGCCTTAAAACTGCAGGGTTTCAAATTTAACATTCAGCATAGACGTGGTACGCAGAACATAGTTCCAGATACTCTTTCGAGGGCCAATACCGTGGACTTGTCCGAATTAGGTGTTGAAAGTTTAACAGATATTGACAGTGACAGTGGTTTTTTAGTAGACCTAGAATCTACACATTTTATCTCTGACGAATACAAACAATTGGCTGAAAAAATTAGTGAAAATTCGAAGGAAATGCTAGACTTAAAAGTAGTTGACAGATACATATATAGACGAACTGAACATGCTACGGGGGAAAAGTTCCACGATGATTTGACATGGAAATTGTGGATCCCGAGGGACATGGTTCCGGATATTTTATTTAAAGCCCTCAATAGTTCTTTAGCTTCACACGGGGGTATAAATAAAACTCTTGAGAAAATTAGACGATTTTATTTTTGGCCGAATTTAGCTGTTGATGTTAGAAACTATATTAGTAATTGTGAGGTATGCAAAACAACTAAGCATCCAAATCAAATTCTTAGACCTCCGATGGGGAAAATTGCTGGAACTCATCGATTTTCCCAGAAATTATTCGTTGATTTCTTAGGACCTTATCCACGATCTCGTTCTGGTAACATTGGAATATTTATTGCATTAGATCATTATTCAAAGTTTCCGTTTTTAAAAGAAATTAAAAAGTTAACATCAGATGTTGTTGTTAAATACTTAGAACAGGAATTGTTCCACACTTTTGGTGTCCCTGAGACCATTGTTTCTGACAATGGCTCACAATTTAAGTCTAACCAATTTAACGAGTTTTTGAAAAAGTACGGTGTAAACCATGTATACACTGGTGTTCATGCTCCCCAAGCTAACGCATCAGAACGAGTAAACCGCTCTGTTTTATCGGCCATTAAATCCTACGTACGACCTGACCAGAAGAATTGGGATGAGTTACTTAGTAACATTAGCTGTGCCTTAAGGCAGTTCATTCGGCAATTGGCACTTCACCCTACTATCTAAAATTTGGCCAACATATGGTAAAAAATGGTGCTACGTATGCTTTGTTACGTCAGCTTGAAATGCTTGATGACCGTACTGTGCGTTTTGACCGAAACGATTCTCTTCAAATTATGGGCAAGAGAGCTGCTGAGCTAATCCAAAAACAGTTTGAACGAAACGAAAGAACCTACAATCTTAGAGCTAGAGAAATTTCCTATGATGTAGGTCAAGAGGTCTTTAGTCGGAATTTCAAGCAGAGCAGTCTTGAACAGGGATATAATGCCAAGCTTGCTCCGACTTTTGTTAAGGCTCGTATACGTAGAAAGCTAGGAAATTCTTACTATGCGCTAGAAGACTTAAGAGGCAATCTTTTAGGAAATTATCACGCGAAGGATATTAGGCAATAACGGGTTTTTATTTTTTATAAGCTTTCGGCATTTGCAAGCGGGATCAGCCTTGAAATTTGCATTTTCAAACCCCAAGTCTGATTTTGGCGGGGGGGGAAATGTAAAGGCGCTTGCTTCAGCATTTTCTTAAATTTAAATTCATTATTAAATTTTTTTTACTTTTTATTTATACGTTCTAAAATTTAACATTTGTTATTTGTACACCAACGCCATCTATTTTTGACTTTATCCCACCACAATACTTGACTCCTATCACATGATTGACGTTTGTACGCATATTTGTTTACGCATGATTTGTTAGAAGTTGGGAAAAATTACGTTAGTTTTTTAATTTTGTTAAATCACGCTCTAAAGCGAAGCTTTCGTAAAAGATCGGGACCATACTGTCTGCCATTTTAATATCAAACCGTCGTCAAGTGAAGGTGATTTTCTCCAATTGATGATTTTTTTTATAACAAAAAAAAAATTTTTTTTTTCTTTAACCTTCAAAAGGAGATAAACTTGTAAGTACTAAATTAAAGCTTCAAATTAATTCTTGCTGAGAATTAATTAATTCTCCCTCTAACATGAGTATTATTTTGCTATATATCTAGTTTTTAGATTTTTGCTTCAATAATTAAAACCCAAATTTAAATTCCGGGATACATTTTATTTGAAAGGCAGGCATAGGCCTGCAAGTTAACATAAGAAAAAAAAACGATATTTGATTGATGAGGTAAATTTATCGAATTAAATAAAATTTTCCTAGAAAATCCCTTAATTTCTTTTATCACTAACTTAGAGAGTTTAATTTTTCATCTAATTGGACCATTTACTATTGTGGAGGGTGCAGAATTCTTTGCTTTTGTTTTTTATTTAAGGTGCCACTCTTTTATGGTAATTATTGCATTAACTCTCTCTTTTGTATATAAAAATTTACATAAATTTAACATTTTATATAGGTTTGGCACCTAATTGTGTTTTATTACAGCAACAAAATCCTGTAAAAGTAATCGGCATGGGCTTTTGCATAATTGAGAAATAGGAGTTCCTTTTGTTCTCACTTCATTAAGACCAGCATAGCAACCTCTTCAGTCAAGTGAGAGTGGCGATCAGTGCGGTCTTATAATTCGGTGTGCAGTGTTAATTACAGTGTTAAAATGCAAAATGCTTCAAAAATATAAAAGTATAGCAAAACCCTAAATTTATATAGAAAGGAATTTTAAAATACTCGAGTGATTAATATTAAAAGGAAAAATTATATAGTGAGAAGAAAAGAATCAATATCAATTCCACTCTAACATAATTACCTATTTATAAAAAAAAAAATTAACGAAAAATAAGCCTTACGCGCGTTGAACATTTTTTTGTACATAGCAAATTAACTTACACTACCCAACGGCGATTACAGTATACGTGTATATGTGCTAACCACCTAACGTGAAAGAAAAAAAAAACCTACTCTAGTAAAATAACCACTTTCAAAGATTGACAATAATGTAGAAGAAAGAAAAACGATAATTTATTGTAAAAATTAATAATAATGTAGTTACTTTGAATATCAAATATAAAAAAAAAAAAAAAAAAAAAACGGAACCAAGAAAAAGTTAGTTACATCGAAAACTCGAGATCATGTTAAAATATTAAATTATATTCTTTTGGTGAAAATATTTAATCAATTTTAGTGAACACAAATTTTAATTCCAATTCTTAATCAATGAATTTTTAAAATTGAAAATTAATTTTGCTTGACTGTGTAAAATAAATATTTGCCTAAAATTGTATTACATTACGATTTCAATGTATTTGCATACAACCTTAAATATGAATACACATATGTACATTTTTACATATTAAGTGAATATACATACAGACAAACAAGAATCTTTTTCTGTTGTTATTTTTTTTACTGGAAATGCTGCTGATTCTCTTTTGTAAATAAGCTATTT
>CAVMKG010000446.1:0-2500 GCA_963682025.1 Cordilura impudica
TTTTTAATTTTTAATTTTTAATTTTTAATTTTTAATTTTTAATTTTTAATTGTTAATTTTTAATTTTTAATTTTTAATTTTTAATTTGTTAATTTTTAATTTTTAATATTTAATTTTTAATTTTTAATTTTAAATTTTTAATTTTAAATTTTTAATTTTTAATTTTTAATTTTCAATTTTGAATTTTGAATTTTGAATTTTGAATTTTTAATTTTTAATTTTTAATTTTAATTTTTAATTTTTAATTTTTAATTTTTAATTTTTCATTTTTAAATCTTAATTTTTAATTTTAATTTTAATTTTAATTTTAATTTTAATTTTAATTTTAATTTTATTTTTAATTTTAATTTTAATTTTAATTTTAATTTTAATTTTAATTTTAATTTTAATTTTAATTTTAATTTTAATTTTAATTTTAATTTTAATTTTAATTTTAATTTTAATTTTAATTTTAATTTTAATTTTAATTTTAATTTTAATTTTAATTTTAATTTTAATTTTAATTTTAATTTTAATTTTAATTTTAATTTTAATTTTAATTTTAATTTTAATTTTAATTTTAATTTTAATTTTAATTTTAATTTTAATTTTAATTTTAATTTTAATTTTAATTTTAATTTTAATTTTAATTTTAATTTTAATTTTAATTTTAATTTTAATTTTAATTTTAATTTTAATTTTAATTTTAATTTTAATTTTAATTTTAATTTTAATTTTAATTTTAATTTTAATTTTAATTTTAATTTAATTTTAATTTTAATTTTAATTTTAATTTTAATTTTAATTTTAATTTTAATTTTAATTTTAATTTTAATTTTAATTTTAATTTTAATTTTAATTTTAATTTTAATTTTAATTTTAATTTTAATTTTAATTTTAATTTTAATTTTAATTTTAATTTTAATTTTAATTTTAATTTTAATTTTAATTTTAATTTTAATTTTAATTTTAATTTTAATATTAATTTTAATTTTAATTTTAATTTTAATTTTAATTTTAATTTTAATTTTAATTTTAATTTTAATTTTAATTTTAATTTTTAATTTTTAATTCTTAATTTTTAATTTTTAATTTTTAATTTTTAATTTTTAATTTTTAATTTTTAATTTTTAATTTTTAATTTTTAATTTTAAATTTTTAAGTTTTAAGTTTTAAGTTTTAAGTTTTAATTTTTAATTTTTAATTTTTAATTTTTAATTTTTAATTTTTATTTTTCAATTTTTAAGTTTTAATTTTTAATTTTTAATTTTTAATTTTTAATTTTTAATTTTTAATTTTTAATTTTAAATTTTTAATTTTTAATTTTGATATTTAATTTTTAATTTTAAATTTTTAATTTTTAAATTTTTAATTTTTAATTTTCAATTTTTAATTTTTAATTTTGAATTTTGAATTTTGAATCTTGAATTTTTAATTTTAATTTTTAATTTTTAATTTTAAATTCTTAATTTTTAATTTTAATTTTAATTTTAATTTTAATTTTTAATTTTTAATTCTTAATTTTTAATTTTTAATTTTTAATTTTAAATTTTTAATTTTTAATTTCTTATTTATAATTTTTAATTTTTAATTTTAATTTTTCAATTTTTAATTTTTAATTTTTAATTTTTAATTTTTAATTTTTAATTTTTAATTTTTAATTTTTAATTTTTAATTTTTAAATTTTAATTTTTAATTTTTAATTTTTAATTTTTAATTTTTAATATTTAATTGTTAATTTTTAATTTTTAATTTCTTGTTTTTAATTTTTAAGTTTTAATTTTTAATTTTTATTTTTAATTTTTAATTTTTAATTTTTAATTGTTAGTTTTTATTTTTAATTTTTAATTTTTAATTTTTTATTTTTTTTTTTAATATTTAATTTTTAATTTTTAATTTTTAATTTTTAATTTTTAATTTTTAATTTTAAATTTTTAATTTTTAATTTTTAATTTTTAATTTTTAATTTTTAATTTTTAATTTCTAATTTTTAATTTTTAATTTTTAATTTTTAATTTTTAATTTTTAATTTTCAATTTTTAATTTATTTGGTTCCAATTTTAATTTTTAATTTTAATGTTTAATTTTTAATTTTTAGTTTTTAATTTTTAATTTTTAATTTTTAATTCTTAATTTTTAATTTTTAATTTTTAGTTTTTAATTTTTAATTTTTAATTTTTAATTTTTAATTTTTAATTTTTAATTTTTAATTTTTAATTTTTAATTTTTAATTTTTAATTTTTAATTTTTAATTTTTAATTTTTAATTTTTAATTTCTAATTTTTAATTTCTAATTTTTAATTTTTAATTTTTAATTTTTAATTTTTAATTTTTAATTTTTAATTTTTAATTTTTAATTTTTAATTTTTAATTTTTAATTTTTAATTTTTAATTTTTAATTTTTAATTTTTAATTTTTAATTTTTAATTTTTAATTTTTAATTTTTAATTTTTAATTTTTAATTATTAATTTTTAATTTTTAATTTTTAATTTTTAATTTTTAATTTTAATTTGTTAATTT
>CAVMKG010000447.1:0-10000 GCA_963682025.1 Cordilura impudica
GTTTTCCTCTTGGCGTGTTCAGTATATGTGACAGCATCACGAATAACATTTTCTAGAAATACTTTCAAACTATAAATATTAAAATGAACAGACGTTAATATATAAACAATAATTTTATTAAAAATTAAAAATCAAAAATTAAAAATTAAAAATAAAAATGAAAAATTAAAAATTAAAAATTAAAAAATAAAAATTAATAATTAAAAATTAAAATTAAAAATAAAAATTAAAAATTAAAAATAAAAATTAAAAATTAAAAATTAAAAATTAAAAATTACAAATTAAAAATTTAATTAAAAATTAAAAATTAAAAATTAAAAATTAAAAATTAAAAATTAAAATTAAAAATTAAAAATTAAAAATTAAATATTAAAAATTAAAAATTAAAAATTAAAAATTAAAAATTAAAAATTAAAAATTAAAAATAAAAATTAAAAATTAAAAATTAAAAATTAAAAATTAAAAATTAAAAATTAAAAATTAAAAATTAAAAATTAAAAATTAAAAATTAAAAATTAAAAATTAAAAATAAAAAATTAAAAATTAAAAATTAAAAATTAAAAATTAAAAATTAAAAATTAAAAATTAAAAATTAAAAATTAAAAATTAAAAATTAAAAATTAAAAATTAAAAATTAAAAATTAAAAATTAAAAATTAAAAATTAAAAATTAAAAATTAAAAATTAAAAATTAAAAATTAAAAATTAAAAATTAAAAATTAAAAATTAAAAATTAAAAATTAAAAATTAAAAATTAAAAATTAAAAATTAAAAATTAAAAATTAAAAATTAAAAATTAAAAATTAAAAATTAAAAATTAAAAATTAAAAATTAAAAATTAAAAATTAAAAATTAAAAATTAAAAATTAAAAATTAAAAATTAAAAATTAAAAATTAAAAATTAAAAATTAAAAATTAAAAATTAAAAATTAAAAATTAAAAATTAAAAATTAAAAATTAAAAATTAAAAATTAAAAATTAAAAATTAAAAATTAAAAATTAAAAATTAAAAATTAAAAATTAAAAATTAAAAATTAAAAATTAAAAATTAAAAATTAAAAATTAAAAATTAAAAATTAAAAATTAAAAATTAAAAATTAAAAATTAAAAATTAAAAATTAAAAATTAAAAATTAAAAATTAAAAATTAAAAATTAAAAATTAAAAATTAAAAATTAAAAATTAAAAATTAAAAATTAAAAATTAAAAATTAAAAATTAAAAATTAAAAATTAAAAATTAAAAATTAAAAATTAAAAATTAAAAATTAAAAATTAAAAATTAAAAATTAAAAATTAAAAATTAAAAATTAAAAATTAAAAATTAAAAATTAAAAATTAAAAATTAAAAATTAAAAATTAAAAATTAAAAATTAAAAATTAAAAATTAAAAATTAAAAATTAAAAATTAAAAATTAAAAATTAAAAATTAAAAATTAAAAATTAAAAATTAAAAATTAAAAATTAAAAATTAAAAATTAAAAATTAAAAATTAAAAATTAAAAATTAAAAATTAAAAATTAAAAATTAAAAATTAAAAATTAAAAATTAAAAATTAAAAATTAAAAATTAAAAATTAAAAATTAAAAATTAAAAATTAAAAATTAAAAATTAAAAATTAAAATTAAAAATTAAAAATTAAAAATTAAAAATTAAAAATTAAAAATTAAAAATTAAAAATTAAAAATTAAAAATTAAAAATTAAAAATTAAAAATTAAAAATTAAAAATTAAAAATTAAAAATTAAAAATTAAAAATTAAAAATTAAAAATTAAAAATTAAAAATTAAAAATTAAAAATTAAAAATTAAAAATTAAAAATTAAAAATTAAAAATTAAAAATTAAAAATTAAAAATTAAAAATTAAAAATTAAAAATTAAAAATTAAAAATTAAAAATTAAAAATTAAAAATTAAAAATTAAAAATTAAAAATTAAAAATTAAAAATTAAAAATTAAAAATTAAAAATTAAAAATTAAAAATTAAAAATTAAAAATTAAAAATTAAAAATTAAAAATTAAAAATTAAAAATTAAAAATTAAAAATTAAAAATTAAAAATTAAAAATTAAAAATTAAAAATTAAAAATTAAAAATTAAAAATTAAAAATTAAAAATTAAAAATTAAAAATTAAAAATTAAAAATTAAAAATTAAAAATTAAAAATTAAATAAAATTAAAAATTAAAAATTAAAAATTAAAAATTAAAAATTAAAAATTAAAAATTAAAAATTAAAAATTAAAAATTAAAAATTAAAAATTAAAAATTAAAAATTAAAAATTAAAAATTAAAAATTAAAAATTAAAAATTAAAAATTAAAAATTAAAAATTAAAAATTAAAAATTAAAAATTAAAAATTAAAAATTAAAAATTAAAAATTAAAAATTAAAAATTAAAAATTAAAAATTAAAAATTAAAAATTAAAAATTAAAAATTAAAAATTAAAAATTAAAAATTAAAAATTAAAAATTAAAAATTAAAAATTAAAAATTAAAAATTAAAAATTAAAAATTAAAAATTAAAAATTAAAAATTAAAAATTAAAAATTAAAAATTAAAAATTAAAAATTAAAAATTAAAAATTAAAAATTAAAAATTAAAAATTAAAAATTAAAAATTAAAAATTAAAAATTAAAAATTAAAAATTAAAAATTAAAAATTAAAAATTAAAAATTAAAAATTAAAAATTAAAAATTAAAAATTAAAAATTAAAAATTAAAAATTAAAAATTAAAAATTAAAAATTAAAAATTAAAAATTAAAAATTAAAAATTAAAAATTAAAAATTAAAAATTAAAAATTAAAAATTAAAAATTAAAAATTAAAAATTAAAAATTAAAAATTAAAAATTAAAAATTAAAAATTAAAAATTAAAAATTAAAAATTAAAAATTAAAAATTAAAAATTAAAAATTAAAAATTAAAAATTAAAAATTAAAAATTAAAAATTAAAAATTAAAAATTAAAAATTAAAAATTAAAAATTAAAAATTAAAAATTAAAAATTAAAAATTAAAAATTAAAAATTAAAAATTAAAAATTAAAAATTAAAAATTAAAAATTAAAAATTAAAAATTAAAAATTAAAAATTAAAAATTAAAAATTAAAAATTAAAAATTAAAAATTAAAAATTAAAAATTAAAAATTAAAAATTAAAAATTAAAAATTAAAAATTAAAAATTAAAAATTAAAAATTAAAAATTAAAAATTAAAAATTAAAAATTAAAAATTAAAAATTAAAAATTAAAAATTAAAAATTAAAAATTAAAAATTAAAAATTAAAAATTAAAAATTAAAAATTAAAAATTAAAAATTAAAAATTAAAAATTAAAAATTAAAAATTAAAAATTAAAAATTAAAAATTAAAATTAAAAATTAAAAATTAAAAATTAAAAATTAAAAATTAAAAATTAAAAATTAAAAATTAAAAATTAAAAATTAAAAATTAAAAATTAAAAATTAAAAATTAAAAATTAAAAATTAAAAATTAAAAATTAAAAATTAAAAATTAAAAATTAAAAATTAAAAATTAAAAATTAAAAATTAAAAATTAAAAATTAAAAATTAAAAATTAAAAATTAAAAATTAAAAATTAAAAATTAAAAATTAAAAATTAAAAATTAAAAATTAAAAATTAAAAATTAAAAATTAAAAATTAAAAATTAAAAATTAAAAATTAAAAATTAAAAATTAAAAATTAAAAATTAAAAATTAAAAATTAAAAATTAAAAATTAAAAATTAAAAATTAAAAATTAAAAATTAAAAATTAAAAATTAAAAATTAAAAATTAAAAATTAAAAATTAAAAATTAAAAATTAAAAATTAAAAATTAAAAATTAAAAATTAAAAATTAAAAATTAAAAATTAAAAATTAAAAATTAAAAATTAAAAATTAAAAATTAAAAATTAAAAATTAAAAATTAAAAATTAAAAATTAAAAATTAAAAATTAAAAATTAAAAATTAAAAATTAAAAATTAAAAATTAAAAATTAAAAATTAAAAATTAAAAATTAAAAATTAAAAATTAAAAATTAAAAATTAAAAATTAAAAATTAAAAATTAAAAATTAAAAATTAAAAATTAAAAATTAAAAATTAAAAATTAAAAATTAAAAATTAAAAATTAAAAATTAAAAATTAAAAATTAAAAATTAAAAATTAAAAATTAAAAATTAAAAATTAAAAATTAAAAATTAAAAATTAAAAATTAAAAATTAAAAATTAAAAATTAAAAATTAAAAATTAAAAATTAAAAATTAAAAATTAAAAATTAAAAATTAAAAATTAAAAATTAAAAATTAAAAATTAAAAATTAAAAATTAAAAATTAAAAATTAAAAATTAAAAATTAAAAATTAAAAATTAAAAATTAAAAATTAAAAATTAAAAATTAAAAATTAAAAATTAAAAATTAAAAATTAAAAATTAAAAATTAAAAATTAGAAATTAAAAGTTAAAAATTAAAAATTAAAAATTAAAAATTAAAAATTAAAAATTAAAAATTAAAAATTAAAAATTAAAAATTAAAAATTAAAAATTAAAAATTAAAAATTAAAAATTAAAAATTAAAAATTAAAAATTAAAAATTAAAAATTAAAAATTAAAAATTAAAAATTAAAAATTAAAAATTAAAAATTAAAAATTGAAAATTAAAAACTAAAAATTAAAAATTAAAAATTAAAAATTAAAAATTAAAATTTAAAAATTAAAAATTAAAAATTAAAAATTAAAAAATAAAAATTAAAAATTAAAAATTAAAAATTAAAAATTAAAAATTAAAAATTAAAAATTAAAAATTAAAAATTAAAAATTAAAAATTAAAAATTAAAAATTAAAAATTAAAAATTAAAAATTAAAAATTAAAAATTAAAAATTAAAAATTAAAAATTAAAAATTAAAAAATTAAAAATTAAAAATTAAAAATTAAAAATTAAAAATTAAAAATTAAAAATTAAAAATTAAAAATTAAAAATTAAAAATTAAAAATTAAAAAATTAAAAATTAAAAATTAAAAATTAAAAATTAAAAATTAAAAATTAAAAATTAAAAATTAAAAATTAAAAATTAAAAATTAAAAAATAAAAATTAAAAATTAAAAATTAAAAATCAAAAATTAAAAATGAAAAATTAAAATTTAAAAAATTAAAAATTAAAAATTAAAAATTAAAAATTAAAAATTAAAAATTAAAAATTAAAAATTAAAAATTAAAAATTAAAAATTAAAAATTAAAAATTAAAAATTAAAAATTAAAAATTAAAAATTAAAAATTAAAAATTAAAAATTAAAAATTAAAAATTAAAAATTAAAAATTAAAAATTAAAAATTAAAAATTAAAAATTAAAAATTAAAAATTAAAAATTAAAAATTAAAAATTAAAAATTAAAAATTAAAAATTAAAAATTAAAAATTAAAAATTAAAAATTAAAAATTAAAAATTAAAAATTAAAAATTAAAAATTAAAAATTAAAAATTAAAAATTAAAAATTAAAAATTAAAAATTAAAAATTAAAAATTAAAAATTAAAAATTAAAAATTAAAAATTAAAAATTAAAAATTAAAAATTAAAAATTAAAAATTAAAAATTAAAAATTAAAAATTAAAAATTAAAAATTAAAAATTAAAAATTAAAAATTAAAAATTAAAAATTAAAAATTAAAAATTAAAAATTAAAAATTAAAAATTAAAAATCAAAAATTAAAAATTAAAAATTAAAAATTAAAAATTAAAAATTAAAAATTAAAAATTAAAAATTAAAAATTAAAAATTAAAAATTAAAAATTAAAAATTAAAAATTAAAAATTAAAAATTAAAAATTAAAAATTAAAAATTAAAAATTAAAAATTAAAAATTAAAAATTAAAAATTAAAAATTAAAAATTAAAAATTAAAAATTAAAAATTAAAAATTAAAAATTAAAAATTAAAAATTAAAAATTAAAAATTAAAAATTAAAAATTAAAAATTAAAAATTAAAAATTAAAAATTAAAAATTAAAAATTAAAAATTAAAAATTAAAAATTAAAAATTAAAAATTAAAAATTAAAAATTAAAAATTAAAAATTAAAAATTAAAAATTAAAAATTAAAAATTAAAAAATTAAAAATTAAAAATTAAAAATTAAAAATTAAAAATTAAAAATTAAAAATTATAAATTAAAAATTAAAAATTAAAAATTAAAAATTAAAAATTAAAAATTAAAAATTAAAAATTAAAAATTAAAAATTAAAAATTAAAATTAAAAATTAAAAATTAAAAATTAAAAATTAAAAATTAAAAATTAAAAATTAAAAATTAAAAATTAAAAATTAAAAATTAAAAATTAAAAATTAAAAATTAAAAATTAAAAATTAAAAATTAAAAATTAAAAATTAAAAATTAAAAATTAAAAATTAAAAATTAAAAATTAAAAATTAAAAATTAAAAATTAAAAATTAAAAATTAAAAATTAAAAATTAAAAATTAAAAATTAAAAATTAAAAATTAAAAATTAAAAATTAAAAATTAAAAATTAAAAATTAAAAATTAAAAATTAAAAATTAAAAATTAAAAATTAAAAATTAAAAATTAAAAATTAAAAATTAAAAATTAAAAATTAAAAATTAAAAATTAAAAATTAAAAATTAAAAATTAAAAATTAAAAATTAAAAATTAAAAATTAAAAATTAAAAATTAAAAATTAAAAATTAAAAATTAAAAATTAAAAATTAAAAATTAAAAATTAAAAATTAAAAATTAAAAATTAAAAATTAAAAATTAAAAATTAAAAATTAAAAATTAAAAATTAAAAATTAAAAATTAAAAATTAAAAAGTTAAAAATTAAAAATTAAAAATTAAAAATTAAAAATTAAAAATTAAAAATTAAAATTAAAAATTAAAAATTAAAAATTAAAAATTAAAAATTAAAAATTAAAAATTAAAAATTAAAAATTAAAAATTAAAAATTAAAAATTAAAAATTAAAAATTAAAAATTAAAAATTAAAAATTAAAAATTAAAAATTAAAAATTAAAAATTAAAAATTAAAAATTAAAAATTAAAAATTAAAAATTAAAAATTAAAAATTAAAAATTAAAAATTAAAAATTAAAAATTAAAAATTAAAAATTAAAAATTAAAAATTAAAAATTAAAAATTAAAAATTAAAAATTAAAAATTAAAAATTAAAAATTAAAAATTAAAAATTAAAAATTAAAAATTAAAAATTAAAAATTAAAAATTAAAAATTAAAAATTAAAATTAAAAATTAAAAATTAAAAATTAAAAATTAAAAATTAAAAATTAAAAATTAAAAATTAAAAATTAAAAATTAAAAATTAAAAATTAAAAATTAAAAATTAAAAATTAAAAATTAAAAAATTAAAAATTAAAAATTAAAAATTAAAAATTAAAAATTAAAAATTAAAAATTAAAAATTAAAAATTAAAAATTAAAAATTAAAAATTAAAAATTAAAAATTAAAAATTAAAAATTAAAAATTAAAAATTAAAAATTAAAAATTAAAAATTAAAAATTAAAAATTAAAAATTAAAAATTAAAAATTAAAAATTAAAAATTAAAAATTAAAAATTAAAAATTAAAAATTAAAAATTAAAAATTAAAAATTAAAAATTAAAAATTAAAAATTAAAAATTAAAAATTAAAAATTAAAAATTAAAAATTAAAAATTAAAAATTAAAAATTAAAAATTAAAAATTAAAAATTAAAAATTAAAAATTAAAAATTAAAAATTAAAAATTAAAAATTAAAAATTAAAAATTAAAAATTAAAAATTAAAAATTAAAAATTAAAAATTAAAAATTAAAAATTAAAAATTAAAAATTAAAAATTAAAAATTAAAAATTAAAAATTAAAAATTAAAAATTAAAAATTAAAAATTAAAAATTAAAAATTAAAAATTAAAAATTAAAAATTAAAAATTAAAAATTAAAAATTAAAAATTAAAAATTAAAAATTAAAAATTAAAAATTAAAAATTAAAAATTAAAAATTAAAAATTAAAAATTAAAAATTAAAAATTAAAAATTAAAAATTAAAAATTAAAAATTAAAAATTAAAAATTAAAAATTAAAAATTAAAAATTAAAAATTAAAAATTAAAAATTAAAAATTAAAAATTAAAAATTAAAAATTAAAAATTAAAAATTAAAAATTAAAAATTAAAAATTAAAAATTAAAAATTAAAAATTAAAAATTAAAAATTAAAAATTAAAAATTAAAAATTAAAAATTAAAAATTAAAAATTAAAAATTAAAAATTAAAAATTAAAAATTAAAAATTAAAAATTAAAAATTAAAAATTAAAAATTAAAAATTAAAAATTAAAAATTAAAAATTAAAAATTAAAAATTAAAAATTAAAAATTAAAAATTAAAAATTAAAAATTAAAAATTAAAAATTAAAAATTAAAAATTAAAAATTAAAAATTAAAAATTAAAAATTAAAAATTAAAAATTAAAAATTAAAAATTAAAAATTAAAAATTAAAAATTAAAAATTAAAAATTAAAAATTAAAAATTAAAAATTAAAAATTAAAATTAAAAATTAAAAATTAAAAATTAAAAATTAAAAATTAAAAATTAAAAATTAAAAATTAAAAATTAAAAATTAAAAATTAAAAATTAAAAATTAAAAATTAAAAATTAAAAATTAAAAATTAAAAATTAAAAATTAAAAATTAAAAATTAAAAATTAAAAATTAAAAATTAAAAATTAAAAATTAAAAATTAAAAATTAAAAATTAAAAATTAAAAATTAAAAATTAAAAATTAAAAATTAAAAATTAAAAATTAAAAATTAAAAATTAAAAATTAAAAATTAAAAATTAAAAATTAAAAATTAAAAATTAAAAATTAAAAATTAAAAATTAAAAATTAAAAATTAAAAATTAAAAATTAAAAATTAAAAATTAAAAATTAAAAATTAAAAATTAAAAATTAAAAATTAAAAATTAAAAATTAAAAATTAAAAATTAAAAATTAAAAATTAAAAATTAAAAATTAAAAATTAAAAATTAAAAATTAAAAATTAAAAATTAAAAATTAAAAATTAAAAATTAAAAATTAAAAATTAAAAATTAAAAATTAAAAATTAAAAATTAAAAATTAAAAATTAAAAATTAAAAATTAAAAATTAAAAATTAAAAATTAAAAATTAAAAATTAAAAATTAAAAATTAAAAATTAAAAATTAAAAATTAAAAATTAAAAATTAAAAATTAAAAATTAAAAATTAAAAATTAAAAAATTAAAAATTAAAAATTAAAAATTAAAAATTAAAAATTAAAAATTAAAAATTAAAAATTAAAAATTAAAAATTAAAAATTAAAAATTAAAAATTAAAAATTAAAAATTAAAAATTAAAAATTAAAAATTAAAAATTAAAAATTAAAAATTAAAAATTAAAAATTAAAAATTAAAAATTAAAAATTAAAAATTAAAAATTAAAAATTAAAAATTAAAAATTAAAAATTAAAAATTAAAAATTAAAAATTAAAAATTAAAAATTAAAAATTAAAAATTAAAAATTAAAAATTAAAAATTAAAAATTAAAAATTAAAAATTAAAAATTAAAAATTAAAAATTAAAAATTAAAAATTAAAAATTAAAAATTAAAAATTAAAAATTAAAAATTAAAAATTAAAAATTAAAAATTAAAAATTAAAAATTAAAAATTAAAAATTAAAAATTAAAAATTAAAAATTAAAAATTAAAAATTAAAAATTAAAAATTAAAAATTAAAAATTAAAAATTAAAAATTAAAAATTAAAAATTAAAAATTAAAAATTAAAAATTAAAAATTAAAAATTAAAAATTAAAAATTAAAAATTAAAAATTAAAAATTAAAAATTAAAAATTAAAAATTAAAAATTAAAAATTAAAAATTAAAAATTAAAAATTAAAAATTAAAAATTAAAAATTAAAAATTAAAAATTAAAAATTAAAAATTAAAAATTAAAAATTAAAAATTAAAAATTAAAAATTAAAAATTAAAAATTAAAAATTAAAAATTAAAAATTA
>CAVMKG010000448.1:2500-15000 GCA_963682025.1 Cordilura impudica
TTAAAAATTAAAAATTAAAAATTAAAAATTAAAAATTAAAAATTAAAAATTCAAAACTACGAATTAAAAATTAAAAATTAAAAATTAAAAATTAAAAATTAAAAGTTAAAAATTAAAAACTAAACATTAAAAATTAAAAATTAAAAACTAAAAACTAAAAACTAAAAATTAAAAATTAAAAATCAAAACTTAAAAATTAAAAATTAAAAATTAAATATTAAAAACTAAAAATTAAAAATAAAAATTAAAAATTAAAATTAAAAATTAAAAATTAAAAATTAAAAATTAAAAATTAAAAATTAAAAATTAAAAATTAAAAATTAAAAATTAAAAATTAAAAATTAAAAATTAAAAATTAAAAATTAAAAATTAAAAATTAAAAATTAAAAATTAAAAATTAAAAATTAAAAATTAAAAATTAAAAATTAAAAATTAAAAATTAAAAATTAAAAATTAAAAATTAAAAATTAAAAATTAAAAATTAAAAATTAAAAATTAAAAATTAAAATTAAAAATTAAAAATTAAAAATTAAAAATTAAAAATTAAAAATTAAAAATTAAAAATTAAAAATTAAAAATTAAAAATTAAAAATTAAAAATTAAAAATTAAAAATTAAAAATTAAAAATTAAAAATTAAAAATTAAAAATTAAAAATTAAAAATTAAAAATAAAAAATTAATAACCAAAAATTAAAAATTATATATAAAAATTAAAAATTAAAAACTAAACATAAAAAATTTAGAATTTAAAATTAAAAATTAAAAATTAATAATTAAAAACTAAAAATTAAAAATTAAAAATTAAAAATTACAAATTAAAATTAAAATTAAAAATTAAAAATTTAAAATTTAAAATTAAAAATTAAGAATTAAAAATTAAAAATTAAAAATTAAAAATTTAAAATTTAAAATTAAAAATTAAAAATTAAAAATTAAAAATTAAAAATTAAAAATTAAAAATTAAAAATTAAAAATTAAAAATTAAAAATTAAAAATTAAAAATTAAAAATTAAAAATTAAAAATTAAAAATTAAAAATTAAAAATTAAAAATTAAAAATTAAAAATTAAAAATTAAAAATTAAAAATTTAAAATTAAAAATTTAAAATTAAAAATTAAAAATTAAAAATTAAAAATTAAAAATTAAAAATTAAAAATTAAAAATTAAAAATTAAAAATTAAAAATTAAAAATTAAAAATTAAAAATTAAAAATTAAAAATTAAAAATTAAAAATTAAAAGTTAAAAAATTAAAAATTAAAAATTAAAAATTAAAAATTAAAAATTAAAAATTAAAAATTAATAATTAAAAATTAAAAATTTAAAATTTAAAATTAAAAATTAAGAATTAAAAATTAAAAATTAAAAATTAAAAATTAAAAATTAAAAATTAAAAATTAAAAATTAAAAATTAAAAATTAAAAATTAAAAATTAAAAATTAAAAATTAAAAATTAAAAATTAAAAATTAAAATTTAAAAATTAAGAATTAGAAATTAAAAATTAAAAATTAAAAATTAAAAATTAAAAATTAAAAATTATAAATTAAAAATTAAAAATTAAAAATTAAAAATTAAAAATTAAAAATTAAAAACTAAAAATTAAAAATTAAAAATTAAAAATTAAAAATTAAAAATTAAAAATTAAAAATTAAAAATTAAAAATTAAAAATTAAAAATTAAAAATTAAAAATTAAAAATTAAAAATTAAAAATTAAATATTAAAAATTAATAATTAAAAATTAAAAATTAAAAATTAAAAATTAAAAATAAAAAATTAAAAATTAAAAATTAAAAATTAAAAATTAAAAATTAAAAATTAAAAATTAAAAATTAAAAATTAAAAATTAAAAAATAAAAATTAAAAATTAAAAATTAAAAACTAAAAATTAAATATTAAAAATTAAAAATTAAAAATTAAAAATTAAAAATTAAAAATTAAAAATTAAAAATTAAAAATTAAAAATTAAAAATTAAAAATTAAAAATTAAAAATTAATAATTAAAAATTAAAAATTAAAAATTAAATATTAAAAATTAAAAATTAAAAATTAAAAATTAAAAATTAAAAATTAAAAATTAAAAATTAAAAATTAAAAATTAAAAATTAAAAACTACGAATTAAAAATTAAAAATTAAAAATTAAAAATTAAAAATTAAAAATTAAAAATTAAAAATTAAAAATTAAAAAATTAAAAATTAAAAATTAAAAATTAAAAATTAAAAAATTAAAAATTAAAAATTAAAAATTAAAAGTTAAAAATTAAAAATTAAAAACTAAACATTAAAAATTAAAAATTAAAAATTAAAAATTAAAAACTAAAAATTGAAAATTAAAAATCAAAACTTAAAAATTAAAAATTAAAAATTAAATATTAAAAATTAAAAATTAAAAATTAAAAATTAAAAATTAAAAATTAAAAATTAAAAATTAAAAATTAAAAATTAAAAATTAAAAATTAAAAATTAAAAATTAAAAATTAAAAATTAAAAATTAAAAATTAAAAATTAAAAATTAAAAATTAAAAATTAAAAATTAAAAATTAAATATTAAAAATAAAAAATTAAAAATTAAAAATTTAAAATTAAAAATTAAAAATTAAAAATTAAAAATTAAAAATTAAAAATTAAAAATTAAAAATTAAAAATTAAAAATTAAAAATTAAAAATTAAAAATTAAAAATTAAAAATTAAAAATTAAAAATTAAAAATTAAAAATTAAAAATTAAAAATTAAAAATTAAAAATTAAAAATTAAAAATTAAAAATTAAAAATTAAAAATTAAAAATTAAAAATTAAAAATTAAAAATTAAAAATTAAAAATTAAAAATTAAAAATTAAAAATTAAAAATTAAAAATTAAAAATTAAAAATTAAAAATTAAAAATTAAAAATTAAAAATTAAAAATTAAAAATTAAAAATTAAAAATTAAAAATTAAAAATTAAAAATTAAAAATTAAAAATTAAAAATTAAAAATTAAAAATTAAAAATTAAAAATTAAAAATTAAAAATTAAAAATTAAAAATTAAAAATTAAAAATTAAAAATTAAAAATTAAAAATTAAAAATTAAAAATTAAAAATTAAAAATTAAAAATTAAAAATTAAAAATTAAAAATTAAAAATTAAAAATTAAAAATTAAAAATTAAAAATTAATAATTAAAAATTAAAAATTAAAAATTAAAAATTAAAAATTAAAAATTAAAAATTAAAAATTAAAAATTAAAAATTAAAAATTAAAAACTACGAATTAAAAATTAAAAATTAAAAATTAAAAATTAAAAATTAAAAATTAAAAATTAAAAATTAAAAATTAAAAATTAAAAATTTAAAATTAAAAGTTAAAAATTAAAAATTAAAAACTAAACATTAAAAATTAAAAATTAAAAATTAAAAATTAAAAATTAAAAACTAAAAATTAAAAATTAAAAATCAAAACTTAAAAATTAAAAATTAAAATTAAAAATTAAAAATTAAAAATTAAAAATTAAAAATTAAAAATTAAAAATTAAAAATTAAAAATTAAAAATTAAAAATTAAAAATTAAAAATTAAAAATTAAAAATTAAAAATTAAAAATTAAAAATTAAAAATTAAAAATTAAAAATTAAAAATTAAAAATTAAATATTAAAAATAAAAAATTAAAAATTAAAAATTTAAAATTAAAAATTTAAAATTAAAAATTAAAAATTAAAAATTAAAAATTAAAAATTAAAAATTAAAAATTAAAAATTAAAAATTAAAAATTAAAAATTAAAAATTAAAAATTAAAAATTAAAAATTAAAAATTAAAAATTAAAAATTAAAAATTAAAAATTAAAAATTAAAAATTAAAAATTAAAAATTAAAAATTAAAAATTAAAAATTAAAAATTAAAAATTAAAAATTAAAAATTAAAAATTAAAAATTAAAAATTAAAAATTAAAAATTAAAATTTAAAAATTAAAAATTAAAAATTAAAAATTAAAAATTAAAAATTAAAAATTAAAAATTAAAAGTTAAAAATTAAAAACTAAACATTAAAAATTAAAAATTAAAAACTAAAAATTAAAAACTAAAAATCAAAACTTAAAAATTAAAAATTAAAAATTAAATATTAAAAATTAAAAATTAAAAATTAAAAATTAAAAATTAAAAATTAAAAATTAAAAATTAAAAATTAAAAACTAAAAATTAAAAATTAAAAATTAAAAATTAAAAATTAAAAATTAAAAATTAAAAATTAAATATTAAAAATAAAAAATTAAAAATTAAAAATTTAAAATTAAAAATTAAAAATTAAAAATTAAAAATTAAAAATTAAAAATTAAAAATTAAAAATTAAAAATTAAAAATTAAAAATTAAAAATTAAAAATTAAAAATTAAAAATTAAAAATTAAAAATTAAAAATTAAAAATTAAAAATTAAAAATTAAAAATTAAAAATTAAAAATTAAAAATTAAAAATTAAAAATTAAAAATTAAAAATTAAAAATTAAAAATTAAAAATTAAAAATTAAAAATTAAAAATTAAAAATTAAAAATTAAAAATTAAAAATTAAAAATTAAAAATTAAAAATTAAAAATTAAAAATTAAAAATTAAAAATTAAAAATTAAAAATTAAAAATTAAAAATTAAAAATTAAAAATTAAAAATTAAAAATTAAAAATTAAAAATTAAAAATTAAAAATTAAAAATTAAAAATTAAAAATTAAAAATTAAAAATTAAAAATTAAAAATTAAAATTAAAAATTAAAAATTAAAAATTAAAAATTAAAAATTAAAAATTAAAAATTAAAAATTAAAAATTAAAAATTAAAAATTAAAAATTAAAAATTAAAAATTAAAAATTAAACATTAAAAATTAAAAATTAAAAATTAAAAATTAAAAATTAGAAATTAAAAATTAAAAATTTAAAATTTAAAATTTTAAATTAAAAATTAAGAATTAAGAATTAAAAATTAAAAATTAAAAATTAAAAATTAAAAATTAAAAATTAAAAATTAAAAATTAAAAATTAAAAATTAAAAATTAAAAATTAAAATTAAAAATTAAAAATTAAAAATTAAAAATTAAAAATTAAAAATTAAAAAATAAAAATTAAAAATTAAAAATTAAAAATTAAAAATTAAAAATTAAAAATTAAAAATTAAAAATTAAAAATTAAAAATTAAAAATTAAAAGATAAAAATTAAAAATTAAAAATTAAAAATTACAAATTAAAAATTAAAAATTAAAAATTAAAAATTAAAAATTAAAAATTATTAATTAAAAATTAAAAATTAAAAATTAAAAATTATAAATTAAAAATTAAAAATTAAAAATTAAAAATTAAAAATTAAAAATTAAAAATTAAAAATTAAAAATTAAAAATTAAAAATAAAAATTAAAAATTAAAAATTAAACATTAAAAATTAAAAATTATATATTAAAAATTCAAAATTAAAAATTAAAAATTAAAAGCTAAAAATTTAAAATTAAAAATTAAAAATTAAAAATTAAAAATTAAAAATTAGAAATTAAAAATTAAAAATTAAAAATTAAAAATTAAAAATTAAAAATTAAAAATTAAAAATTAAAAATTTAAAATTAAAAATTAAAAATTAAAAATTAAAAATTAAAAATTAAAAAATTAAAAATTAAAAATTAAAAATTAAAAATTAAAAATTAAAAATTAAAAATTCAAAATTAAAAATTAAAAATTAAAAATTAAAAATTAAAAATTAAAAATTAAAAATTAAAAATTAAAAATTAAAAATTAAAAATTAAAAATTAAAAATTAAAAATTAAAAATTAAAAATTAAAAATTAAAAATTAAAAATTAAAAATTAAAAATTAAAAATTAAAAATTAAAAATTAAAAATTAAAAATTTAAAAATTAAAAATTAAAAATTAAAAACTAAAAATAAAAATTAAAAATTAAAAATTAAAAATTAAAAATTAAAAATTAAAAATTAAAAAATTAAAAATTAAAAATTAAAAATTAAAATTAAAAATTAAAAATTAAAAATTAAAAATTAAAAATTAAAAATTTAAAATTGAAAATTAAAAATTAAAATTAAAACCTAAAAATTAAAAATTAAAATTCAAAACTTAAAAATTAAAAATTAAAAATTAAAAATTAAAAATTAAAAATTAAAAATTAAAAATTAAAAATTAAAAATTAAATATTAAAAATTAAAAATTAAAAATTAAAAATTAAAAATTAAAAATTAAAAATTAAAAATTAAAAATTAAAAATTAAAAATTAAAAATTAAAATTAAAAATTAAAAATTAAAAATTAAAAATTAAAAATTAAAAATTAAAAATTAAAAATTAAAAATTAAAAATTAAAAATTAAAAATTAAAAATTAAAAATTAAAAATTAAAAATTAAAAATTAAAAATTAAAAATTAAAAATTAAAAATTAAAAATTAAAAATTAAAAATTAAAAATTAAAAATTAAAAATTAAAAATTAAAAATTAAAATTAAAAATTAAAAATTAAAAATTAAAAATTAAAAATTAAAAATTAAAAATTAAAAATTAAAAATTAAAAATTAAAAATTAAAAATTAAAAATTAAAAATTAAAAATTAAAAATTAAAAATTAAAAATTAAAAATTAAAAATTAAAAATTAAAAATTAAAAATTAAAAATTAAAAATTAAAAATTAAAAATTAAAAATTAAAAATTAAAAATTAAAAATTAAAAATTAAAAATTAAAAATTAAAAATTAAAAATTAAAAATTAAAAATTAAAAATTAAAAATTAAAAATTAAAAATTAAAAATTAAAAATTAAAAATTAAAAATAAAAAATTAAAAATTAAATATTAAAAATTAAAAATTAAAAATTAAAAATTAAAAATTAAAAATTAAAAATTAAAAATTAATAATTAAAAATTAAAAATTAAAAATTTAAAATTAAAAATTAAAAATTAAAAATTAAAAATTAAAAATTAAAAATTAAAAATTAAAAATTAAAAATTAAAAATTAAAAATTAAAAATTAAAAATTAAAAATTAAAAATTAAAAATTAAAAATTAAAAATTAAAAATTAAAAATTAAAAATTAAAAATTAAAAATTAAAAATTAAAAATTAAAAATTAAAGACTAAAGATTAAAAATTAAAACTAAAAATTAAAAATTAAAAATTAAAAATTAAAAATTAAAATTGAAAATTAAAAGTTAAAAATTTAAAATTAAAAATTAAAAATTTAAAATTAAAAATTAAAAATTAAGAATTAAAAATTAAAAATAAAAATTAAAAATTAATCATTAAAAATTAAAAATTAAAAATTAATTATTAAAAAATAAAAATTAATAATTAAACACTAAAAATTAAACATTAAAAATTAAAAATTAAAAATTAAAATTTTAAAAATTAAAAATTAAAAACTAAAAATTAAAATTAAAATTAAAAACTAAAAATTAAAAATTAAAAATTAAAAATTAAAAATTAGAAATTAAAAATTAAAAATTAAAAATTAAAAATTAAACATTAAAAATTAAAAATTAAAAATTAAAAATTAAAAATTAAACATTTAAAATTAATAATTAAAAATTAAAAATTAAAAATTAAAAATTAAAAATTAAAAATTAAAAATTAAAAATTAAAAATTAAAAATTAAAAATTAAAAAATTAAAAATTAAAAATTAAAAATTAAAAATTAAAAAGTAAAAATTAAAAATTAAAAATTAAAAATTAAAAATACAAAATTCAAAATTCAAAATTAAAAATTAAAAATTAAAAATTAAAAAATAAAAATTAAAAATTAAAAAATAAAAATTAAAAATTAAAATAAAAAATTAAAAATTAAAAATTAAAAATTAAAAATTCAAAATTAAAAATTAAAAATTAAAAATTAAAAATTAAAAATTAAAAATTAAAAATTAAAAATTAAAAATTAAAAATTAAAAATTAAAAATTAAAAATTAAAAATTAAAAATTAAAAATTAAAAATTAAAAATTAAAAATTAAAAATTAAAAATTAAAAATTAAAAATTAAAAATTAAAAATTAAAAATTAAAAATTAAAAATTAAAAATTAAAAATTAAAAATTAAAAATTAAAAATTAAAAATTAAAAATTAAAAATTAAAAATTAAAAATTAAAAATTAAAAATTAAAAATTAAAAATTAAAAATTAAAAATTAAAAATTAAAAATTAAAAATTGAAAATTAAAAATTAAAAATTAAAAATTAAAAATTAAAAATTAAAAATTAAAAATTAAAAATTAAAAATTAAAAATTAAAAATTAAAAATTTAAAATTAAAAATTAAAAACTAAAGATTAAAATAAAAACTAAAACTAAAAATTAAAAATTAAAAATTAAAAATTAAAAATTAAAAATTAAAAATTAAAAATTAAAAATTAGAAATTAAAAATTAAAAATTAAAAATTAAAAATTAAAAATTAAAAATTAAAAATTAAAAATTAAAAATTAAAAATTAAAAATTAAAAATTAAAAATTAAAAATTAAAAATTAAAAATTAAAAATTAAAAATTAAAAATTAAAAATTAAAAATTAAAAATTAAAAATTAAAAATTAAAAATTAAAAATTAAAAATTAAAATTGAAAATTAAAAGTTAAAAATTTAAAATTAAAAACTAAAAATTAAAAATTTAAAATTAAAAATTAAAAATTAAAAATTAAGAATTAAAAATTAAAAATAAAAATTAAAAATTAAAAATTAAAAATTAAAAATTAAAAATTAAACATTATTAAAAATTAAAAATTAAAAATTAAAAATTAAAAATTAAAAATTAAAAATTAAAAATTAAAAATTAAAAATTAAAAATTAAAAATTAAAAAATAAAAAGTAAAAATTAAAAATTAATTATTAAAAATTAAAAATTAAAAATTAAACATTAAACATTAAAAATTAAAAATTAAAAATTAAAATTTAAAAATTAAAAATTAAAAACTAAAAATTAAAAATTAAAAATTAAAAATTAAAAATTAAAAATTAAAAATTAAAAATTAAAAACTAAAAATTAAAAATTAAAAATTAGAAATTAAAAATTAAAAATTAATAATTAAAAATTAAAAATTAAAAATTAAAAATTAAAAATTAAAAATTAAAAATTAAACATTAAAAATTAAAAATTAAAAATTAAAAATTAAAAATTAAAAATTAAAAATTAAAAATTAAAAATTAAAAATTAAAAATAAAAAATTAAAAATTAAAAATTAAAAATTAAAAATTAAAAATTAAAAATTAAAAATTAAAAATTAAAATTTAAAATTTAAAATTTAAAAATTAAAAATTAAAAATTAAAAATTAAAAATTAAAAATTAAAAATTAAAAATTAAAAATTAAAAATTAAAAATCAAAAATTAAAAATTAAAAATTAAAAATTAGAAATTAAAAATTAAAAATTAAAAATTAAAAATTAAAAATTAAAAATTAAAAAATTAAAAATTAATAATTAAAAATTAAAAATTAAAAATTAAAAATTAAAAATTAAAAATTAAAAATTAAAAATTAAAAAATTAAAAATTAAAAATTAAAAATTAAAAAATTAAAAATTAAAAATTAAAAATTAAAAATTAAAAATTAAAAATTTAAAATTAAAAATTAAAAATTAAAAATTAAAAATTAAAAAATTAAAAATTAAAAATTAAAAATTAAAAATTAAGAATTAAAAATTAAAAATTAAAAATTAAAAATTAAAAATTAAAAATTAAACATTAAAAATTAAAAATTAAAAATTAAAAAATTACAAATTAAAAAATTAAAAAAATAAAAATTAAAAAATTAAAAATTAAAAATTAAAAATTAAAAATTAAAAATTAAAAATTAAATTAAAAAATTAAAATTAAAAAATTAAAAATTAAAAATTAAAAATTAAAAATTAAAAATTAAAAATTAAAAATTAAAAATTAAAAATTAAAAATTAAAAATTAAAAATTAAAAATTAAAAATTAAAATTAAAAATTAAAAATTAAAAATTAAAAATTAAAAATTAAAAATAAAAATTAAAAAAAATTAAAAATTAAAAATTAAAAATTAAAAATTAAAAATTAAAAATTAAAAATTAAAAATTAAAAATTAAAAATTAAAAATTAAAAATTAAAAATTAAAAATTAAAAATTAAAAATTAAAAATTAAAAATTAAAAATTTAAAATAAAAAATTAAAAAATTAAAAATTAAAAATTAAAAATTAAACATTAAAAATTAAAAATTAAAAATTAAAAACTAAAAATTAAAAATTAAAAATTAAAAATTAAAAATTAAAAATTAAAAAATTAAAAATTAAAAATTAAAAATTAAAATTAAAAATTAAAAATTAAAATTAAAAATTAAAAATTAAAAATTAAAATTAAAAATTAAAAATTAAAAATTAAAAATTAAAAATTAAAAATTAAAATTAAAAATTAAAAATTAAAAATTAAAAATTAAAAATTAAAAATTAAAAATTAAAAATTAAAAATTAAAAATTTAAAAATAAAAAATTAAAAAATTAAAAATTAAAAATTAAACATTAAAAATTAAAAAATTAAAAACTAAAAATTAAAAATTAAAAATTAAAAATTAAAAAATTAAAATTTAAAAATTAAAAATTAAAAATTAAAAATTAAAAATTAAAAATTAAAAATTAAAAATTAAAAATTAAAAATTAAAAATTAAAAATTAAAAATTAAAAATTAAAAATTAAAAATTAAAAATTAAAAATTAAAAAATTAAAAATTAAAAATTAAAAATTAAAAATTAAAAATTAAAAATTAAAAATTAAAAATTAAAAATTAAAAATTAAAAATTAAAAATTAAAAATTAAAAATTAAAAATTAAAAATTTAAAAATTAAAAATTAAAAATTAAAAATAAAAAACTAAAAATTAAAAATTAAAAATTAAAAATTAAAAATTAAAAATTAAAAAATTAAAAATTAAAAATTAAAAATTAAGAATTAAAAATTAAAAATTAAAAATTAAAATTAAAAATTAAAAATTAAAAATTAAAAATTAAAAATTAAAAATTAAAATTAAAAATTAAAAATTAAAAATTAAAAATTAAAAATTAAAAAATTAAAAAATTAAAAATTAAAAATTAAAAATTAAAAATTAAAAATTAAAAATTAAGAATTAAAATTAAAAATTAAAAATTAAAAATTAAAAATTAAAAATTAAAAATTAAAAATTAAAAATTAAAAATTAAAAATTAAAAATTAAAAATTAAAAATTAAAAATTAAAAAATTAAAAAATTAAAAATTAAAAATTAAAAAATTAAAAATTAAAAATTAAAAAATTAAAAATTAAAAATTAAAAATTAAAAATTAAAAATTAAAAATTAAAAATTAAAAATTAAAAATTAAAAATTAAAAATAAAAATTAAAAATTGAAAATTAATAATTAATAATTAAAAATTAAAAATTAAACATTAAACATTAAAAATTAAAAATTAAAAACTAAAAACTAAAAATTGAAAATTAAAAATTAAAAATTAAAAATTAAAAATTAAAAATTAAAAATTTAAAAAATAAAAATTAATAATTAAAAATTAAAAATTAAAAATTAAAAATTAAAAACTAAAAATTAAAAATTAAAAATTAAAAATTAAAAATTAAAAATTAGAAATTAAAAATTAAAAATTAAAATTTAAAAAATTAAAAATTAAAAACTAAAAATTAAAAATTAAAAAATTAAAAATTAAAAATTAAAAATTAAAAATTAAAAATTAAAAATTAAAAATTAAAAATTAAAAATTAAAAATTAAAAATTAAAAATTAAAAATTAAAAATTAAAAATTAAGAATTAAAAATTAAAAATAATAAGTAAAAATTAAACATTAAAAATTAAAAATTAAAAATTAAAAATTAAAAATTAAAAATTAAAAATAAAAAATAAAAAATTAAAAATTAAAAATTAAAAATTAAAAATTAAAAATTAAAAATTAAAAATTAAAAATTAAAAATTAAAAATTAAAAATTAAAAATTAAAAATTAAAAATTAAAAATTAAAAATTAAAAATTAAAAATTAAAAATTAAAAATTAATAATTAAAAATTAAAAATTAAAAATTAAAAATTAAAAATTAAAAATTAAAAATTAAAAATTAAAAATTAAAAATTATAAATTATAAATTAAAAATTAAAAATTAATAATTAAAAATTTAAAATTAAAAGTTAAAAATTAAAAATTAAAATTAAAAATTTAAAATAAAAATTAAAAATTAAGAATTAAAAATTAAAAATTAAAAATTAAAAAACTCAAAATTAAGAATTAAAAATAAAAAAATAAAAATTAAAAATTATTAATTAAAAATTAAAAATTAAAAATTAAACATTAAAAATTAAAAATTAAAAATTAAAAAATAAAAATTAAAAATTAAAAATTAAAAATTAAAAATTAAAAATTATAAATTAAAAATTAAAAATTTAAAATTATAAATTAAAAATTAAAAATTAAAAATTAAAAATTAAAAATTAAAAACTAAAAATTATAAATTAAAAATTAAAAATTAATAATTAATAATTAAATTAATAATTAAAAATTAAAAATTAAAAAATAAAACTTAAAAATTAATAATTAAAAATTAAAA
>CAVMKG010000448.1:22500-35000 GCA_963682025.1 Cordilura impudica
ATTAGTATTATTTTAATAATAGTTAATAATATTTATGCTCTATAATTAACAAACTTGCGTTTTTGTATGCGCATTTCAAAAAATAAAACATTATAATAGATTTAACAAGTTAAAACTTTAATTACAATTTTACAGAATCCAGTAAATTTGCATTAAATTTATAACAGGGTAACATTAATCATCGTTAGTGTCTGCCACTATTCGCACGAAAAATGTGGTGCCATTAGTGTGACCACTGCGGAAAATGTGTGTGTATTAGTAAAAAAAATGTGAGTGTATTGAGTTTTTCGAACTTGCAGTGTGATGTGAGATTGGTGGGTAATATGCCAAACTTATGTTCCTATTTGTAAAAGAATAATGAAAAAACGTATGAAATAAAAGACCAACCCGTGTATACTCTTAACATTGTTCTGTATGATATCTAGTTGAAAATATTAACATTCATGTTAAAATAGAAATAACTATTGCAAAGCTAATTAGAACAAACAAAAATTATGGCGGCATCTACTGTGGCATAGTCACGCTGAGCAAAATGAAGTGACACTCTGTTAATACAAAAGAAATGTATTTTCCCCACAACAAAATACTGCAGAATTTTATGTAAATAAAATAACCGATTTATTTCTAACATGCAGTTACTATGAATATACATACATACATATATATAATATATGTACATTATTTGTATTATTTAATATGTGTATGTATGTATATTTAAATATTACACACAAAAAATACAACATCAAACGTTGTTTTTGTGTTTTTCTCTTTAAAGGTGCTATTACATGATGTGTTTTTTACATATGTACTGTCAAATTTTCCCACAACAAAAGTTGTACACATCGTGTGATACATATGAAACATTGTTTGTGTACAACACATGAGGAAAGTCAAATGTACATTTTTCAATTAGAACAGGTTCTATTTTTGCATGACAAACATATGAAAATACAACACTGCTTGTGGCGAAAGAAAAACAGAGTAAATTTTAAAGATTAATATTGAAAGAAAAATAAATTCTTTAGTATTAATTAACAATTAAAAAATAAATAACCTTTTTTTAACAATAAATTTTTGTAAATTCACAAATTAAATTAGCTGTTGTTTACATTTAGAGGTTATGTCAGACGGAAATACATATGCACGTGTGATAGCAAAAATTATGAATCGTATGTAAAAGACAATTTTGACAGACATGAGGAATTTCATATGGATAAAAAAAAGTGACAGTACATATGTAAAAAACATTTCGTGTAATAGCACCTTAAATAAATTAATATATAAATTTTTTTGCTAAATTTACATTTGGGCAATTCACAACAGGTGTTGTATATTGTATGTTGTATTGAAATACACAATACAATCATTTGTTGTGAACACTCAGTTGTATTTTCATATTGTAAAACGCTTTCTTTAGTAATTTTCGATCCAACGAGGAAAGATCGCTTCGTCGCTTCTGCTATTTTGTATAAGAGAAAACACTTGTCAGTGTTTGCTTTTTGGTCGTGAGATATACCCTGGAGTTTTAGTTACGTACCTCTTGCATTTTAATTTAAAATGAAAAAAAAAAATGTTAAATGTTTTGGTTGGTACTGAAAGAGAAAATACATACTAAAAATATAAACATTAATTTTTATATAAATAAACTTATCGATGTATTTGCGTTATTTGCATTATTTGCCATATTTTATTTTATAATTATTTATGCTGATAATATTCTATGTATTTGTTTTTTCTTTTTCATAAAAACTGGCATTCACTTGGAACTGATATGTTATGATACAATATACAACATTTACTAAACATAGCAAATGAAGTTGGATCGTGTATCAGATTTTTCAGTGAAAATTACCAACAACAATTTTACACTATTGTAAAGTGATACACAATACAAGAGATACAACGATACATTGCCCATTGTGAATTACCCAATTGTTTTTTTTTATTAACAACTAGGTATTTTAGCATTATTTGCTTTAGATGTTGGTGAATTTTTACTCCCTTTATATTAACTCGTAGTGTCTGCTTGTCGAAAAAATTTTGGATCGATTTTAACCACTTTCCCGTGACCCAATCGATCTGAAATTTTGCAGGCAGGCTTGTGATGATCTAACATATTTTTTTAGTGATGCCAAAACAATGGAAACTTTTAAATTTTTCTACCAGAGTTGATAAAATAATGTACAAAGGGTTTGTTTTTGTTATATTATTACCATAATGACCACAAAAACAACAAGTCCAGCTATGAAAACAATGCAACATTTAGAATAACAACAAGAACAATATAGAAATATCATGTTTTTCATTTTTTTTTTTACTTTTTCAGAGATTTCCCTGGACCTGTTCCACCGATTTTAATGATTTTTGAAGTAGAAATCTTTCCATGAATTTGGTGAATCATTCTCACTAAAAATGATCACTGTACTATTGAGGGCGTGATCGTGACAAGAACAACATAGAAAATTATTTTTTTTCAAGACTTTTTTAGTTCTTCATTCAAATCTCGGGCCCTAATCGACCGATTTGGACGATTTTAAATAGCAAACTTCTCAGATGTTAGTGAATCATTTTTATGTCAACGAGTACCCTAGCTGCCGGATTGATGCCGTCATCGTGATTTCCACAGACGGACAGACGGACAGACGGACATCGCTATATCAACTCCGGTTGTTATAAGGATCACAAATATATAAATTTTATGGGGTCCAAAATTTTTTTTCTAATTATTACAAACGGAATGACAAACTTATATATACCCTCTGCACACTGGAGTGGAGGGTATAACAACTCTACAACAGCAACAATGACAGTCATATGTTTTTCAAATAGGAAAAAACTGTTTATGTGTTAGTTTCGGTCATTCCCCAGTATGCATTGAAATATTATTTCTCCAATGTTGGAGAAAAGTTAAGTTCTTAAATTGATGTCAAATGTAATTCTCAACTTGGGTTGAACAATTTTTCTCCTTGTTTGCTTTCAACTTGACATCAAGTTGAGACTTAACATTTTTTCCAATCTTTGAGAAACATTTTTACTCTCAATTGGATATCCAACACTTTTCTCCACTTGAGACCAAACATTTTTTCAACTTGAATACGATTTGTGTTAAGTCTGAGATATTATTTAAATATGTCATAAATAATAAATTAAATTAAAAAATGCCAAAAAAGTACAAATAAATCATTGATATATTTTTAATTATTTCTGCTTTTTGTCGAATTTTTCAGAAAATGTACAACTAATTAATTCATTTATTTTTAATTATAAATTTTAAAAAATGTACATAATATGTACATTTAATGTTAAATATGTACATAGTAATGTTAAATATATAATGAAATTAAATTAAAACATTAAAAAAAGTACATTGTTTTCATTTCTAAAATTAGTATAATATTTTTTAATATGGCAATTCCGTACCTTCCATTTGATACCGATTGGAAATATTTCTTTGCTATCAAGTTGAGAATCACAAATTTCTCAATTTGATAACTATGAAAAACGCCATATAAAAAATGTGCCTTTTAAGTTGAGAAGACTATATTCGAACTATTGAGGGCATTTGAGAATTAACGTTGGAGATTTGAGAAATGTATATGATCTCAAATGCACCTCAAGTTGATAGCAAACAAAAATGTTTATTGGGACATTTATTGTAGGCTCGTTTGCACACACACAAAAAATAGAAAATAAATTGTCAATAAGCAAAGCAAGTGGCTTCGAAATTCGATGATGCCAGTTAATCATTTTTTGTTCACGCGGAATTTATAATTGGAGGAATTTTTTTCTCGAGAAATGTATTTTCCGTGAGAAAGAAATTCCTTGAGAATATTCATAATTGGGATGAATAACTTTTAATTGGAACTTTTCAGTCAGAATAAATCATAATTCTAGTTAGATATTGGTTAATATTTAATTAGAAAAAATATTGCGGTGGCATCTACGCAATTATTGAGGCAGTCACGGAAAAATTAAATGCAAGTCTGTTTTTTTTAATATAACAAAAATGGATTTTCCCTTTAACAAAATATGGCAGAATTCTTTATAAATGAAATGCAAAATGGAAAATCAATTTTGTGCCAATTCTTAACAAAATTAATAAAATATATATATGTATTATTATATTTATTAATATTTGTAATTTTATTTGACACAATTTCACACACAGCTTTACAGATCAACTGTTTTAATTAGAAAAAATATTGTGGTGGCATCTACGCAATTATTGAGGCAGTCACGGAAAAATTAAATGCAAGTCTGTTTTTTTTAATATAACAAAAATGGATTTTCCCTTTAACAAAATATGGCAGAATTCTTTATAAATGAAATGCAAAATGGAAAATAAATTTTGTGCTAATTCTTAACAAAATTAATAAAATATATATATATGTATTATTATATTTATTAATATTTGTAATTTTATTTGACACAATTTCACACACAGTTTTACAGATCAACTGTTTTCAACTGATTTAGAAGTTTTCTGTTTTTGAAACAGTAGTGCCAATTTGTAACATTTTGTGATGTAATGAAAATCGCAGAATAATAAGTTAATACACAATAAAAAATATTAAATTTTTAAGTTTTATATACATATTGCAATAAAAAAAACTTTGGTAAATTTACATTGAAGATGGTCAGAAATGAATGAGAAAAATATATAGACATTTTAGAAAAGCACATTTAATGTTAAACTTTATGCACAAAATATATGGGTTTTTGTTGTTTCGAATTTAACTGTGGCTCTAAGTGAAAAGTTTTAGACCGATCGTATATTACATCTTGAGGATCCTCACCTAATATTTTCAAATATTTTAAATTCTTTTTAACTCATTTAACCTCATTACGAAAATAGTAAAACAGTAAATATGGAAAATCCACGCACCTCAAAAAATTGTTTTCTATGAAATAAATTAAAGACATTTCATATTATACAATTTTCTTTCAAAAATGTATCAATTATTGCAAATTTGAAATTTGACATATAGTATTTGTACATATATTTGTATAGATTTCGCAGTATGAAAATAACTATTATTTCTTTATTTAGAATATATGTAAGTATTGCTCGCAAAAAAATGCAACATCATGAATGAAACACATAGACGACTGCTGGCAGCAGTATTTGTAGTCGTATAGTCAGCTACTTGATTTTTCTGAATACGACAGCAACATATAATACAAATGCATTTTTATTTAAATATACAATTACTTTTACTTATTTAAAATTCATTAGTACAACGTAAAAATAAATAAATTAGTTTAACGCCTTTTGATTATTAATGGAATTATAGCCTTTCATTTTGCGATTTTTTTTTTTAAACAAAATAAAATATTTCATAGCACTAACTTCTTTTACATATTTTGTTATATTGTCAACACTATTTTTGTTTAGTAGCCAACAAAACACACTTGCAGTTTTTTTTTTCTATTTGAAGAACATATGACTGCCATTGTTGATGTTGTAGAGTTGTTTTTTTTTTTTGATTTTGTTTCGTTAACTCTTTTGTATTAAAGCACCTCCAATATATGTATCCATTTTAGTTTGCAAATTCAGTATATTTATAATTTATTACTTACAGCAAAAAATAATAGAAACAATTTTATCAGTTATGCTTACGAAACTATATAAATAGACTTGAAGTTGGCTGCAAAAGCAGTAGCCTGTGTAAAGAACAAGTTAGCGACATGTAACTGTTACGTAACGTGTCAGCCTTTTTTTCACATGAAAAGTATTGGGACGTTCCGGTTATGTTCGGTAACTGTTTTAAATGATTTTCATGTAAAAAAAAACAACTGACTCGTTACGGTTACGGTTAGAAAACATTGACCTTTTATATGTATTATAATGCTATGAATGCATTTATCTTTATTTTATTTTATTTATATATTCTTTTTTTTTTGTATTGTATATTATTTTTTTTTTATTATTATTACTATTTCATTTAATTATGTTTTTCTTTAAATAAATTAATACATAAAAATTTGTTTTTTAAATTATTGGTGAACTTTTACTCCCTTTATTTACTGCCTTTATATTAACTGGTAGTGTCTGCTTGTCGACAAAATTTAGGATCGATTTTTAGCCCCTTTCCCGTGAGCCAATCGATCTGAAATTTTGCATGCAGGCTCGTGGCAAGGACAGAAATGATCTTACAAATTTTTTTAGTGATGCCAAAACAATGGAAACTTTTAAAATTTTCTACCAGAGTTCACAAAAAAAATGTACAAAGGGTTTGTTTTTATTATATTATTACCACAACGACCACAAAAACAACAAGTCCAGCTATGACAACAATGCAACATTTAGAATAACAACAGGAACAATATGGAAACATCATGTTTTTCATTTTTTTTTAATTTTTCATAGATTTACCTGGACCTGTTCCACCGATTTTAATGAAATTTGAAGTAGAAATCTTCCCATGAATTTGGTGAATCATTCTCACTAAAAATTATCACCCTAGCTATCCTATTGAGGGCGTGATCGTGACAAGAGCAACATAGAAAATTATATTTTTTCAAGACTTTTTTTAGTTCTTCATTCAAATCTCGGGCCCTAATCGACCGATTTGGACGATTTTAAATAGCAAACTTTTCAGGATGTTAGTGAATCATTTTTTATGCCAACGAGCACCCTAGCTGCCCGATTGATGCCGTCATCGTGATTTCCACAGACGGACAGACGGACAGACGGACAGACGGACAGACGGACAGACGGACATCGCTATATCAACTCCGGTTGTTATAAGGATCACAAATATATATATTTTATGGGGTCCAAATTTTTTTTTCTAATTATTACAAACGGAATGACAGACTTATATATACCCTCTGCACACTGGAGTGGAGGGTATAAAAATTAAAAACTAAAAATTAAAAATTAAAAATTAAAAATTAAAAATTAAAAATTAAAAATTAAAAATTAAAAATTAAAAATTAAAAATTAAAAATTAAAAATTAAAAATTAAAAATTAAAAATTAAAAATTAAAAATTAAAAATTAAAAATTAGAAATTAAAAATTAAAAATTAAAAACTAAACATTAAAAATTAAAAATAAAAAATTAAAAACTAAAAATTAAAAATTAAAAATTAAAAATTAAAAATTAAAAATTAAAAATTAAAAATTAAAAATTAAAAATTAAAAATTAAAAATTAAAATTTAAAATTTAAAAATTAAAAATTAAAAATTAAAAATTAAAAATTAAAAATTAAAAATTAAAAATTAAAAATTAAAAATTAAAAATTAAAAATTAAAAATTAAAAATTAAAAATTAAAAATTAAAAATTAAAAATTAAAAATTAAAAATTAAAAATTAAAAATTAAAAATTAAAAATTAAAAATTAAAAATTAAAAATTAAAAATTAAAAATTTAAAATTAAAAATTAAAAATTAAAAATTAAAAATTAAAAATTAAAAATTAAAAATTAAAAATTAAAAATTAAAAATTAAAAATTAAAAATTAAAAATTAAAAATTAAAAATAAAAATTAAAAATTAAAAATTAAAAATTAAAAATTAAAAATTAAAAATTAAAAATTAAAAATTAAATATTAAAAATTAAAAATTCAAAATTAAAAATTAAAAATTTAAAATTAAAAATTAAAAATTAAGAATTAAAAATTAAAAATAAAAATTAAAAATTAAAAATTAAAAATTAAAAATTAAAAATTAAAAATTAAAAATTAAAATTTAAAAATTAAAAATTAAAAATTAAAAACTATAAATTATAAATTAAAAATTAAAAATTAATAATTAAAAATTTAAAATTAAAAGTTAAAAATTAAAAATTAAAATTAAAAATTTAAAATAAAAATTAAAAATTAAGAATTAAAAATTAAAAATTAAAAATTAAAAACTCAAAATTAAGAATTAAAAATAAAAAAATTAAAATTAAAAATTATTAATTAAAAATTAAAAATTAAACATTAAAAATTAAAAATTAAAAATTAAAAATTATAAATTAAAAATTAAAAATTTAAAATTCTAAATTAAAAATTAAAAATTAAAAATTAAAAATTAGAAATTAAAAATTAAAAATTAAAAATTAAAAATTAAAAATTAAAAATTAAAAATTAAAAATTAAAAATTAAAAATTAAAAATTAAAAATTAAAAATTAAAAATTAAAAATTAAAAATTAAAAATTAAAAATTAAAAATTAAAAATTAAAAATTAAAAATTAAAAATTAAAAATTAAAAATTAAAAATTAAAAATTAAAAATTAAAAATTAAAAATTAAAAATTAAAAATTAAAAATTAAAAATTAAAAATTAAAAATTAAAAATTAAAAAATAAAAATTAAAAATTAAAAATTAAAAATTAATAAATAAAAATTAAAAATTAAAAATTTAAAATTGAAAATTAAAAATTTAAAATTAAAAATTAAAAATTAAAAATTAAAAATTAAAAATTAAAAATTAAAAATTAAAACTTAAAAATTAAAAATTAAAAATTAAAAATTAAAAATTAAAAATTAAAAATTAAAAATTAAAAATTAAAAATTAAAAATTAAAAATTAAAAATTAAAAATTAAAAATTAAAAATTAAAAATTAAAAATTAAAAATAAAAAATTAAAAATTAAAAATTAAAAATTAAAAATTAAAAATTAAAAATTAAAAATTAAAAATTAAAAATTAAAAATTAAAAATTAAAAATTAAAAATTAAAAATTAAAAATTAAAAATTAAAAATTAAAAATTAAAAATTAAAAATTAAAAATTAAAAATTAAAAATTAAAAATTAAAAATTAAAAATTAAAAATTAAAAATTAAAAATTAAAAATTAAAAATTAAAAGTTAAAAATTAAAAATAAAAATTAAAAATTAAAAATTAAAATTTAAAAATTAAAAATTAACAATTAAAAATTAAAAATTAAAAATTAAAAATTAAAAATAAAAATTAAAAATTAAAAATTAAAAATTAAAAATTAAAAATTAAAAATTAAAAATTAAAAATTAAAAATTAAAAATTAAAAATTAAAAATTAAAAATTAAAAATTAAAAATTAAAAATTAAAAATTAAAAATTAAAAATTAAAAATTAAAAATTAAAAATTAAAAATTAAAAATTAAAAATTAAAAATTAAAAATTAAAAATTAAAAATTAAAAATTAAAAATTAAAAATTAAAAATTAAAAATTAAAAATTAAAAATTAAAAATTAAAAATAAAAATTAAAAATTAAAAACTAAAACTAAAAATTAAAAATTAAAAATTAAAAATTAAGAATTAAAAATTAAAAATTTAAAATTTAAAATTTAAAATTTAAAATTTAAAATTTAAAATTAAAAATTAAAAATTAAAAATTAAAAATTAAAATTAAAAATTAAAAATTTAAAATTAAAAATTAAAAATTAAAAATTAAAAATTAAAAATTAAAAATAAAAATTAAAAATTAAAAACTAAAAATTAAAAATAAAAATTAAAAATTAAAAATTAAAAATTAAAAATTAAAAATTAAAAATTAAAAATTAAAAATTAAAAATTAAAAATTAAAAATTAAAAATTAAAAATTAAAAATTAAAAATTAAAAATTAAAAATTAAAAATTAAAAATTAAAAACTAAAAATTAAAAATTAAAAATTAATAATTAAAAATTAAAAATTAAAAATTAAAAATTAAAAATTAAAAATTAAAAATTAAAAATTAAAAATTAAAAGTTAAAAATTTTAAATTAAAAATTAAAAATTAAGAATAAAAATTTAAAATTAAAAATTAAAAATTAAAAATAAAAATTAAAAATTAAAAACTAAAAATTAAAAATTAAGAACTAAAAATTAAAAATTAAAAATTAAAAATTAAAAATTAAAAATTAAAAATTAAAAATTTAAAATTAAAAATTAAAAATTAAAAATTAAAAATTAAAAATTAAAAATTAAAAATTAAAAATTAAAAATTAAAAATTAAAAATTAAAAATTAAAAATTAAAAATTAAAAATTAAAAATTAAAAATTAAAAATTAAAAATTAAAAATTAAAAATTAAAATTTTAAAATTAAAAATTAAAAATTAAAAATTAAAAATAAAAAATTTTAAATTTAAAATTAAAATTAAAAATTAAAAATTAAAAATTAAAAATTAAAAATTAAAAATTAAAAATTAAAAATTAAAAATTAAAAATTAAAAATTAAAAATTAAAAATTAAAAAATTAAAATTAAAAATTAAAAATTAAAAATTAAAAATTTAAAATTTAAAATTAAAAATTAAAAATTAAAAATTAAAAATTAAATATTAAAAAATAAAAATTAAAGATTAAAAATAAAAATTACGGTTACGGTTAGAAAACATTGACCTTTTATATGTATTATAATGCTATGAATGCATTTATCTTTATTTTATTTTATTTATATATTCTTTTTTTTTTGTATTGTATATTATTTTTTTTTTATTATTATTACTATTTCATTTAATTATGTTTTTCTTTAAATAAATTAATACATAAAAATTTGTTTTTTAAATTATTGGTGAACTTTTACTCCCTTTATTTACTGCCTTTATATTAACTGGTAGTGTCTGCTTGTCGACAAAATTTAGGATCGATTTTTAGCCCCTTTCCCGTGAGCCAATCGATCTGAAATTTTGCATGCAGGCTCGTGGCAAGGACAGAAATGATCTTACAAATTTTTTTTAGTGATGCCAAAACAATGGAAACTTTTAAAATTTTCTACCAGAGTTCACAAAAAAAATGTACAAAGGGTTTGTTTTTATTATATTATTACCACAACGACCACAAAAACAACAAGTCCAGCTATGACAACAATGCAACATTTAGAATAACAACAGGAACAATATGGAAACATCATGTTTTTCATTTTTTTTTAATTTTTCATAGATTTACCTGGACCTGTTCCACCGATTTTAATGAAATTTGAAGTAGAAATCTTCCCATGAATTTGGTGAATCATTCTCACTAAAAATTATCACCCTAGCTATCCTATTGAGGGCGTGATCGTGACAAGAGCAACATAGAAAATTATATTTTTTCAAGACTTTTTTTAGTTCTTCATTCAAATCTCGGGCCCTAATCGACCGATTTGGACGATTTTAAATAGCAAACTTTTCAGGATGTTAGTGAATCATTTTTTATGCCAACGAGCACCCTAGCTGCCCGATTGATGCCGTCATCGTGATTTCCACAGACGGACAGACGGACAGACGGACAGACGGACATCGCTATATCAACTCCGGTTGTTATAAGGATCACAAATATATATATTTTATGGGGTCCAAATTTTTTTTTCTAATTATTACAAACGGAATGACAGACTTATATATACCCTCTGCACACTGGAGTGGAGGGTATAAAAATTAAAAACTAAAAATTAAAAATTAAAAATTAAAAATTAAAAATTAAAAATTAAAAATTAAAAATTAAAAATTAAAAATTAAAAATTAAAAATTAAAAATTAAAAATTAAAAATTAAAAATTAAAAATTAAAAATTAAAAATTAAAAATTAAAAATTAAAAATTAAAAATTAAAAATTAGAAATTAAAAATTAAAAATTAAAAACTAAACATTAAAAATTAAAAATAAAAAATTAAAAACTAAAAATTAAAAATTAAAAATTAAAAATTAAAAATTAAAAATTAAAAATTAAAAATTAAAAATTAAAAATTAAAAATTAAAAATTAAAAATTAAAATTTAAAATTTAAAAATTAAAAATTAAAAATTAAAAATTAAAAATTAAAAATTAAAAATTAAAAATTAAAAATTAAAAATTAAAAATTAAAAATTAAAAATTAAAAATTAAAAATTAAAAATTAAAAATTAAAAATTAAAAATTAAAAATTAAAAATTAAAAATTAAAAATTAAAAATTAAAAATTTAAAATTAAAAATTAAAAATTAAAAATTAAAAATTAAAAATTAAAAATTAAAAATTAAAAATTAAAAATTAAAAATTAAAAATTAAAAATTAAAAATTAAAAATTAAAAATTAAAAATTAAAAATAAAAATTAAAAATTAAAAATTAAAAATTAAAAATTAAAAATTAAAAATTAAATATTAAAAATTAAAAATTCAAAATTCAAAATTAAAAATTAAAAATTTAAAATTAAAAATTAAAAATTAAAAATTAAGAATTAAAAATTAAAAATAAAAATTAAAAATTAAAAATTAAAAATTAAAAATTAAAAATTAAAAATTAAAAATTAAAAATTAAAAATTAAAAATTAAAATTTAAAAATTAAAAATTAAAAACTATAAATTATAAATTAAAAATTAAAAATTAATAATTAAAAATTTAAAATTAAAAGTTAAAAATTAAAAATTAAAATTAAAAATTTAAAATAAAAATTAAAAATTAAGAATTAAAAATTAAAAATTAAAAATTAAAAACTCAAAATTAAGAATTAAAAATAAAAAAATTAAAATTAAAAATTATTAATTAAAAATTAAAAATTAAACATTAAAAATTAAAAATTAAAAATTAAAAATTATAAATTAAAAATTAAAAATTTAAAATTCTAAATTAAAAATTAAAAATTAAAAATTAAAAAT
>CAVMKG010000448.1:37500-40000 GCA_963682025.1 Cordilura impudica
ATTTACCTGGACCTGTTCCACCGATTTTAATGAAATTTGAAGTAGAAATCTTCCCATGAATTTGGTGACTCATTCTCACTAAAAATTATCACCCTAGCTATCCTATTGAGGGCGTGATCGTGACAAGAGCAACATAGAAAATTATATTTTTTCAAGACTTTTTTTAGTTCTTCATTCAAATCTCGGGCCCTAATCGACCGATTTGGACGATTTTAAATAGCAAACTTTTCAGGATGTTAATGAATCATTTTTTATGCCAACGAGCACCCTAGCTGCCCGATTGATGCCGTCATCGTGATTTCCACAGACGGACAAACGGACAGACGGACGACGGACAGACGGACAGACGGACATCGGTTGTTATAAGGATCACAAATATATATATTTTATGGGGTCCAAATTTTTTTTTCTAATTATTACAAACGGAATGACAAACTTATATATACCCTCTGCACACTGGAGTGGAGGGTATAAAAATTAAAAACTAAAAATTAAAAATTAAAAATTAAAAATTAAAAATTAAAAATTAAAAATTAAAAATTAAAAATTAGAAATTAAAAATTAAAAATTAAAAATTAAACATTAAAAATTAAAAATAAAAAATTAAAAACTAAAAATTAAAAATTAAAAATTAAAAATTAAAAATTAAAATTTAAAATTTAAAAATTAAAAATTAAAAATTAAAAATTAAAAATTAAAAATTAAAAATTAAAAATTAAAAATTAAAAATTAAAAATTAAAAATTAAAAATTAAAAATTAAAAATTAAAAATTAAAAATTAAAAATTAAAAATTAAAAATTAAAAATTAAAAATTAAAAATTAAAAATTAAAAATTAAAAATTAAAAATTAAAAATTAAAAATTAAAAATTAAAAATTAAAAATTAAAAATTAAAAATTAAAAATTAAAAATTAAAAATTAAAAATTAAAAATTAAAAATTAAAAATTAAAAATTAAAAATTAAAAATTAAAAATTAAAAATTAAAAATTAAAAATTAAAAATTAAAAATTAAAAATTAAAAATTAAAAATTAAAAATTAAAAATTAAAAATTAAAAATTAAAAATTAAAAATTAAAAATTAAAAATTAAAAATTAAAAATTAAAAATTAAAAATTAAAAATTAAAAATTAAAAATTAAAAATTAAAAAATAAAAATTAAAAATTAAAAATTAAAAATTAATAAATAAAAATTAAAAATTTAAAATTGAAAATTAAAAATTAAAAATTAAAAATTAAAAATTAAAAATTAAAAATTAAAACTTAAAAATTAAAAATTAAAAATTAAAAATTAAAAATTAAAAATTAAAAATTAAAAATTAAAAATTAAAAATTAAAAATTAAAAATTAAAAATTAAAAATAAAAAATTAAAAATTAAAAATTAAAAATTAAAAATTAAAAATTAAAAATTAAAAATTAAAAATTAAAAATTAAAAATTAAAAATTAAAAATTAAAAATTAAAAATTAAAAATTAAAAATTAAAAATTAAAAATTAAAAATTAAAAATTAAAAATTAAAAATTAAAAATTAAAAATTAAAAATTAAAAGTTAAAAATTAAAAATAAAAATTAAAAATTAAAAATTAAAATTTTAAAATTAAAAATTAACAATTAAAAATTAAAAATTAAAAATTAAAAATTAAAAATTAAAAATTAAAAATTAAAAATAAAAATTAAAAATTAAAAATTAAAAATTAAAAATTAAAAATTAAAAATTAAAAATTAAAAATTAAAAATTAAAAATTAAAAATTAAAAATTAAAAATTAAAAATTAAAAATTAAAAATTAAAAATTAAAAATTAAAAATTAAAAATTAAAAATTAAAAATTAAAAATTAAAAATTAAAAATTAAAAATTAAAAATTAAAAATTAAAAATTAAAAATTAAAAATTAAAAATTAAAAATAAAAATTAAAAATTAAAAACTAAAACTAAAAATTAAAAATTAAAAATTAAGAATTAAAAATTAAAAATTTAAAATTTAAAATTAAAAATTAAAAATTAAAAATTAAAATTAAAAATTAAAAATTTAAAATTAAAAATTAAAAATTAAAAATTAAAAATTAAAAATAAAAATTAAAAATTAAAAACTAAAAATTAAAAATAAAAATTAAAAATTAAAAATTAAAAATTAAAAATTAAAAATTAAAAATTAAAAATTAAAAATTAAAAACTAAAAATTAAAAATTAAAAATTAATAATTAAAAATTAAAAATTAAAAATTAAAAATTAAAAATTAAAAATTAAAAATTAAAAATTAAAAGTTAAAAATTTTAAATTAAAAATTAAAAATTAAGAATAAAAATTTAAAATTAAAAATTAAAAATTAAAAATAAAAATTAAAAATTAAAAACTAAAAATTAAAAATTAAGAACTAAAAATTAAAAATTAAAAATTAAAAATTAAAAATTTAAAATTAAAAATTAAAAATTAAAAATTAAAAATTAAAAATTAAAATTTTAAAATTAAAAATTAAAAATTAAAAATAAAAAATTTTAAATT
>CAVMKG010000448.1:42500-44105 GCA_963682025.1 Cordilura impudica
AAATTAAAAATTAAAATTTTAAAATTAAAAATTAAAAATTAAAAATAAAAAATTTTAAATTTAAAATTAAAATTAAAAATTAAAAATTAAAAATTAAAAATTAAAAATTAAAAATTAAAAATTAAAAATTAAAAATTAAAAAATTAAAATTAAAAATTAAAAATTAAAAATTAAAAATTTAAAATTTAAAATTAAAAATTAAAAATTAAAAATTAAAAATTAAATATTAAAAAATAAAAATTAAAGATTAAAAATAAAAATTACGGTTACGGTTAGAAAACATTGACCTTTTATATGTATTATAATGCTATGAATGCATTTATCTTTATTTTATTTTATTTATATATTCTTTTTTTTTGTATTGTATATTATTTTTTTTTTATTATTATTACTATTTCATTTAATTATGTTTTTCTTTAAATAAATTAATACATAAAAATTTGTTTTTTAAATTATTGGTGAACTTTTACTCCCTTTATTTACTGCCTTTATATTAACTGGTAGTGTCTGCTTGTCGACAAAATTTAGGATCGATTTTTAGCCCCTTTCCCGTGAGCCAATCGATCTGAAATTTTGCATGCAGGCTCGTGGCAAGGACAGAAATGATCTTACAAATTTTTTTTAGTGATGCCAAAACAATGGAAACTTTTAAAATTTTCTACCAGAGTTCACAAAAAAAATGTACAAAGGGTTTGTTTTTATTATATTATTACCACAACGACCACAAAAACAACAAGTCCAGCTATGACAACAATGCAACATTTAGAATAACAACAGGAACAATATGGAAACATCATGTTTTTCATTTTTTTTAATTCTTCATAGATTTACCTGGACCTGTTCCACCGATTTTAATGAAATTTGAAGTAGAAATCTTCCCATGAATTTGGTGACTCATTCTCACTAAAAATTATCACCCTAGCTATCCTATTGAGGGCGTGATCGTGACAAGAGCAACATAGAAAATTATATTTTTTCAAGACTTTTTTTAGTTCTTCATTCAAATCTCGGGCCCTAATCGACCGATTTGGACGATTTTAAATAGCAAACTTTTCAGGATGTTAATGAATCATTTTTTATGCCAACGAGCACCCTAGCTGCCCGATTGATGCCGTCATCGTGATTTCCACAGACGGACAAACGGACAGACGGACAGACGGACATCGCTATATCAACTCCGGTTGTTATAAGGATCACAAATATATATATTTTATGGGGTCCAAATTTTTTTTTCTAATTATTACAAACGGAATGACAAACTTATATATACCCTCTGCACACTGGAGTGGAGGGTATAAAAATTAAAAACTAAAAATTAAAAATTAAAAATTAAAAATTAAAAATTAAAAATTAAAAATTAAAAATTAAAAATTAAAAATTAGAAATTAAAAATTAAAAATTAAAAATTAAACATTAAAAATTAAAAATTAAAAATTAAAAACTAAAAATTAAAAATTAAAAATTAAAAATTAAAAATTAAAAATTAAAATTTAAAATTTAAAAATTAAAAATTAAAAATTAAAAATTAAAAATTAAAAATTAAAAATTAAAAATTAAAAATTAAAAATTAAAAATTAAAAATTAAAAATTAAAAATTAAAAATTA